>MU912288.1:21127-33779 GCA_036418165.1 Cooperia oncophora
CTTTCGGTTCTCCTCGAAGATCCCTCAGTTTAATGTTTCAGACGAACTATATACTCCTCCCCCACTCGTCGACAACGACATTATATAGTAGGATAGTGGGATGAGTTCATTTTCTAGTGCTATCAGAGAAGTGATGGCTAAAGGAAAAGTTTGCACACTGAGCCTTCAATACTTGGCAGTATAGTGATAAGAGATGTAATGAAGAATGGTCCCTTATCTTTCTTATCAATTGATAAGATTGCCTGTCACCCGTCATCAATTCTCAACTCTATAATTTGGTAGTGCAAAGGCCCTAGCACTTTGACTGAACAACGTTCCTTATCAGCCTCCTATCAGCTGTTATCACCTCCTGTCACCTGCCGTCGATGTTCCCATCTCCCACTCTATATCATTTTCTGAAATCAACGCCTAGCTGATGCTGTGTCCCGCGTAATGAGTATGGTGACTTTTCCATTTCTTTTCCATATATATCATACCTTGGAACCAATGTCCTGCTATTGCTGTGACCCGCGCTATGGATTCGGCGACCATCTCCTTCTGACGCCTTTTATCAGATCTTATCAGCTGATATCACTTCCTGTCACCTATCGATAATGTTCCTGTCCAACCCTATATCATATTTTGGAACCAAGTTCTCACTGCTACTGGGACAGGCGCTATGAATTTCGTGACACACAGACAGACGCACACACAAACACACACACGGACAGACATACTTAGCGAATTATATATAGTAGGACGACGCATGTTTACCTCAAATTCCTGGTATCCTATCGGCGTTGACTGAATCTCTGCCCCTTTGCATTCAAACGAAACTGATATTGACAAATTCCTAGCCGCATAGCTCAATAGTGCAGAAACTCAGGCATTGTGACTAACAGGACAGGTATAGCCACAGTAATGCCTACGGCAGCAAGACAGCTAAGAACTAATTAATTTGTCAATACAAACGAATAATAGGCGAACGAACGATCAGGTGAGTGACAAAACAAGATACAATGATTAGGCAGTGTATGGATACGTCACAAGGTGGTGAGGTTCGCTCCTCCACGTGGTGCCACTGGAAACTGCCCGCTCCTGCGGGCTGAGCCGAACGCGGACACTCGAAAGCAGGTGACAGGCCTTCGTGACGGGCCGGCCTACGAACACCCAAGTCACATCACCAATGTTCAATATGCCATATGAATTCCGAGTCAATGCTACGGCGTCCGCGGGAGCCGACGCGCACTCGTATGGCCCGGCGAGTGTGGAAAGTATGCGAGGGTCCCTGATGCATCGGGGGGCAACCAGGCTAGTCCAGAAGTCCTGTAACGTTGAAAAGATCCGCGTAGCAACGTTGAATGTTGGTACGTTGACGGGGCGCTCATGTGAGCTAGCAGAGGCACTGGAGCGCAGACGTATAGACCTGTGTGCGGTGCAGGAAACGAGATGGTCCAGCTGCAAATCAAGGGACATTGGTCGAGGCTTCAAAGCCCTTCTATGTGGCAAAACCACAAACGGAGTGGCTGTAATAGTCTCTCAACGTTTCCGGGACTCGATAGCAGGCGTAGAACGCTTCAATGACCGCCTGATGAAGATAGTTATTGCCATCGAACAGCGGCTGTATTTTCTTTTCTGCCTATGCTCCGCAGACGGGATGCTTCGAGCGATCCAAGGACGAGTTCTGGTCCCTGCTTGAAGAGAAGACAGCTGAGATACCGTCAGAAGACGTCATAATTGTTGCCGGTGACCTAAATGGGCACGTAGGTGCTACGAAAGACGGGTACAGGTGTCATGGTGGTTTCGGTTATGGATCACGTAACCGTTATGGGCTTCCGCATACTCAAGGATTCGCTCCCTGCTGGACATGAATATCACATCCGCTCGGCACGAAACCTCCTAGCGCCCATGCTACAATCGCCGGCGCCAAAACACCCCCAAATCATCAAGTTCGCTGAAAATTGTCAACTATTTTGACCCCCTGAACACGAATATCACATCCGTTCAGTCTGAAACCGCTGGCGCGAGCGCCAAAATACTCGTAACCACCAAAATCGCTAAGTTTGTTAACTGAGGTAGTTTAACCTCCTGAACACGAACATCACAACCGTATGGGACGCTGAAGATCTTTAAGATAGAGTAAAAGGGGAACATGTGACTACGCAGCCTGGTTCTGCATCCCTCCCCTGGGAAGGGGCCCTTTCTCTGTTAAGGCTGAGCCTTAGTGAAGGGAAGGATCACTATCATAGGTTCCACGACGAGTGCTGCGTTTCTTCCCCGCTTGCCTAACTGTCCTAGCACACAGCCCCGCACGAAAGCGACTGGAATCTTTGCTACACGCACCGGAGTCGGAGATCGAAACAAACATGCGATGAGTAGCTCGTGACGTATGCGTCAGATTGTTTCAGTCTGAACGGATGTGATATTCGTGTTTGGGGTCAAACTGGTTGACATGTTTTCAGCGAAGTTGATCAATGGCGGTATTTTAGTGCGGGCGCCAGGAGGTTTGTGTCGAGCGGATGTGATATTCATTCTCAGGAGGTACTACCAGGGCAGAGCATCGTTGTGCGAATCCCCTAGGGGGAGTCGTACTTGGCCGCTGGGGAGGGGGGGGTCGTAACCTCAAGGGTCACTCAGAGCCGGGCAGCTTCGACATTTCAGTTGATAGTGGCAGTGGAGCTGTGGAAGTCAAGATGTTAAAAAAATGAAAATTATTATGAGTGTATTCTTTACAGATTTAACTGCTACGTTTAACAGCCCTCTTTTCATGCGAAATCCCCAAAAATGGGTTCGTACTTGGCCGCGGGGGACGCGGGGTATCGCAAAAGTAGGTTCGCTAAGCATTGAACAGTACAAAAGTGTCATTGCTAAGTTTGATGGAACGAACGGAAAGCTGCAGAAGACCCGGATGTAAATAGGACTACAAAATAATAAAAAATTATTAGCAATATAGCAAGATTAAAAAAATAAATATCAGTTAACAGCATGAACTCGTAAGACGTAGATGACTAAATAATACGTCTTAAACTTAACGTCTCTTAACGTCTTAAGATTCGTGCGTACTGTCCTTTCCAAACCCTAAACAAACATCTCTTGCATGGATAAAAGCACATGAAATCAGAACACCTTTCCACCACCTCTGCGTAGGAGCGTAATGCACGGCGCACACTCGGACCAAATCGATCAGTGATAGCCGAGCTCCTCTTTCACTCATTTGAAGGGAAATATGTGTTTTGAAGGCACACTGAAGTTTCCGAAGGTGTATCCTCACAATGGCACATAAGGAGTCAATTTTTCGGGTGGGTCAGAGGGTGCGCGTCTGTGACCCATCTAAAATATCTCCTGAACTAGTCTTTCAGGAAAACTGTAAAGCTTATTCTGAAGAGAAAAGATAGGGCGGTTTCAAGACGATTTTAATCCTGATGAAATTGCGTTCGAAATAAGTAATCCTCGTGTGAAGCATAAAAACCCGCTTGCCATTTACCCCTAGCCGATCCGAAACCCATCCGAAATATTTCACGAACGGGGAAACATTCAGATTGCAACTGGGTAGAAAACGCAACAGTAGGAACATTCCCGTTGCATGCTGCTAACCATTCATCAAAAGCCGCGCCCCTCAAAGAGATATAACCCCCCCCCCCCCGAAAAGACCCCAGGACGTTGGCAGGCCCAACAACCGCGCTCCAATGACGTTTTTCCAATGAAAGCGGTCGCAACGTTGCGATCGATAATAGCCAAGTATATAACGATATACTGCCGCCTGGTTATCCATTTTTTCATTTTCTCCGCACTTTTTTTGTATTTTCCATGTTTCGCTTTGTTGTGTCGTGCATGTTTCCATGATTTCCCCGTCTCATTCATTGAATGCACATCTGGGGCCTGACACGCTGACCTTGGGGCTACTTTTTTCACCAATTTAGCTTATCAATGATCACCATTAGTCGCTGTTTCGATTGTGTTCCTTGTTACAAGTTGCATGTCATACATGGTTGTCGAACGACGAGTTTTATTCTGAATCCTAAGATAAAATTGTAGGTAATGCAAGGCTATTGTTCAGCCTATCATTGCCTGGATTTTAGAGCAGAGTCCGCCTTTCGAAAATCCGGATTCCATTTCAGGAACGCATTTGTGGTGAACATGCATCTGGTTTCAGTTAGAGCAGGAAGGCGGGGTCGTAACTGGACCCTTATTGAGGTGGGGGGGGGTCGTACTCATACCGCCATTTCACACATCCCCATGCTGTACCCTGGGTGCTTCCCCATGGGACAACTTTTTAGCCAGTTTTGCCTATGGAGAAAAAAGTTGGTGAATAGTTGGACTGATTTTGGATGATTGGGGTTGTAAAGGGTAAGTAGTGCCTACAAGTCTTGGAAGAGAAGCACAGTTGCTGGCATTCGAGTATTTTACTGCTGCAGTAAGAGCAAGCTTAACAAAATAACAAAATAGAAATACTTTCTTGACTCACAGAAGATGTTTCGAAAAATCAAAAATGCGAACCTGTCAATGAACCGAACCCATGACATCGCATCTATGAAACAACTTACCTATCCACTAAGCGATTGACCACTTGTGTCTGTCCGTACTCGAACTTAACTTGAGCTACGCAAAGAAGGACCGGCAAATGCTATGCTAGAAATCCCCCCCAACTCTCTCTAGAGAATCATTCGGCAAATTCTGAAAGCAGATTTGAGTTCAGCGTCCCAAGATCTACACGTCGATATGCATCCCATCTTGAATGGAGACCTTTAGACCTTCCCTGGTGAGACCTTTCTTGTCACGCACCCCACAATGACAGCCGGACGCGCAAGAGCTTATCAAGGGTGGCCTCGAAGTTTACGATAGAGTAAACATTATCAGGTTCGGTCAGAGACATTTTCTAACTTTGACTTCAAACCTGCTTTCAGGACCTGCGAACCCCTTAGACAGAGATTTTGAAAAGCTTCACCTCTTTGCAACACAGGCTTCTGTGTAGACCCTTTTCCATTATCATACATGACCCTTCAAGAGTAGCAGTTGTAGCGAAAAGCAGTGGTAGTGGGCTCGCCTCACAGAAATGTGGTTGAGGGGCCGCGTCATCGCAACACTAGCCTTTTTCGCGATTTTGGAAACATTGCTCATTGCCATTGCTAAGGAGATTGAGATTGCCACAACACAGATTCCTTACATTCTGTAGATAAGAGGATAAAAGGATAAAGTCTTCGCCGTTGATCAATCCCTTTGTGGGATGCGGCACGCATTCTACTTCCATTCAGAATCGTAGTGGCTTATTGAATGCGATGTGGCCTATACAATGACTTGCGGGGGCCAGCCGATGTACAAGTCAGTGTTTTATCCTCCCAGACGAATCTGGTACCAATTTACCGTCCCCGGAGGGTAGAAGGCTTGGTTGGCCTCCTACCCCCCGGGGACGGTAAATGGGGTGTCGACCTGGGATGACCCAGGACCGCGCGATGGTAAGCGCGCCACTTGTAGCTACACCACCTCCGCCTCAAGCAGCAGAGTCTGCAGAAGGAGCATGTAGCTTAGCTTAGCTCTGCGTTACAGATACAACAAGTGAATTCGCACCAAGCTATTTACAGGGCTAGCTTGTCATTGGCGGCCGGTTTTCCGAAGCGAAGTGATGTTTTGAGGACAATGAAGCAACCGCAGAACGACAGTCACGTGGCCGGAAACTGCAGAATGAAGCTTGCTTAGCGAGAAGATTTGAATGCAGCTAAATAGATGCAACTGCACCCTATGGCAACTGCACCCTACGCTTTTTCAAAGTCGTTCCGAACTCAGACTCGATCGGGAATTTCCATTTAGAGTTAGTTTACTCTTCTGTGGAAAACACGACACATCGTCATTCTAAATGCACTACATGGTTCTCTTATGTAGTGCAGGGTGTTATCACAATCAAAACATTGGATTGATACATCTGCACCAACTGGTTTCGCCACCGGCTAGCGGTCGTATACTCTCCTACACTGACGTGTTTGAACCCGTGAAGCATTTTGCGGACGGACAGACATACATACATACATACCGACAAACCGACACACAGACAGACATACATACATACATACCGACAAACTGACACACAGTAGTGGTTTATAGAATGTAAGGATTACACGATGAAATCGTGCGAAAAGTCAACAACACAGCGTTACAACAGCGTTATACTGACACACCCTCCACTCGTGGTAGGCTATAGGGAGACGGCAACCCTGAGGGTGTGTCGCTGTTATGAATCCGAAATTACTCCAGTTCTCCTGAATCGGGCCCCACCTCAGAACGGCTTGATCTCAACCCACCTCCATCATAAATGCAAACAATGAAGACCTAATTAGCACTTTTTGGAGTCCACTCGCCGGGGATGCTCCTGACCCATACACTACAACAACACCACTACAATTTTATCAACTCAAGCGGTAATCTTCTTCCATCCTATCCTTCTTTCCGTGGTTGAACATACCATCCATCCTTCCCGTCCATCTATCCTTTCGGTGAGAGGCATCTTACTGCTGCAGCCCGCAGCTGGCCTCTTCCTCAGGTGTAACGGGCTCTCTCAACACGCACTTCGTCAGACGGAGCAGTGTATCTGCAATGGAGCGTTCTTGGTCCTGTAGCAAGGCGAAGCCCATGCAGTCTCCCTCACCGACGTTGCACACACTTGAAACCCTGCCACAAGGATCTTGGCCAAGCTTTTTTTTCAAAGACTCTGCCCTTAACTACGACAGCTATCGCGATAGTTCACTTGCTTCGAAATCAATTATTGCAACTGCTTGCCCGTAAATTTTCAGCACAACACTGGTGAATATGCAACAAAGGAGTCATGGCATGAGGACATGGGGGAAAGAAGCAGCGAAGCAGCACTAGTGGTTAGTAATGTGAGCAAAGTATGGGAAAGCACAGGCGAAGTTGCCGTGAATGATTTGTCCATGAAAGCTTATACAGGAGACGTGAGTTTCTTATGATGCGACTTTTCAAATAAACCTCAAATAAATCGACATCAGTATACTGAAAACAGGTGGGTTATCGCCGTTCCTTCAACCACAAACACCTTTCTTCAAACCAACACACTAAAGCCCGGAAAGTAACCAGGTATTTTCGCCGTTCTCAGGACTCCACCATTTATCTAAAAAGAGTCGGATAGCCCGACTCACGCCGAGCTCCCCTTCTTCTCTTTAGAACGGCTTCGCCTTCGCCGGGGTACCCTGGCTTTGCCAGGCGTACTTGATGATGGGAACGGAATTTTTTATTCACTGAGCTGCTAATTGCGCTGGGTTGATCGAATCGTAATAGAAGAGTGACCCAGCAGATTCTGCACTACTAAGTCCTCCCGTATATTGCAGGAGGGTGGAGGACATTATTACATGCGTGTAATGCATCCTACTCTTTATAATCCGCTAAGTATGTCTGTAAGTGTGTGTGTATGTTTGTGTGTGCGTCTGTCTGTGTGTCACGAAATTCATAGCGCCGGTCCCAGTAACAGTGAGACATTGATTTCAAGAAGTGATGTAGGCGGTGTGACGGGAACACAATTGGTGGGTGACAGGAAGTGATATCAGCTGATAAGATACGATAAGAGGCGTTAGAAGGGGAGGTCACCATATTCATAACGCGGGTGACAGCAGCAGTGGGACGTTGGTTCCGAGCAGTGAAATAGGGGGTGGGACGAAAACATTATTGGTAGGTGACAGGATGTGATATCAGCTGATAAGATCTGATAATGGGCATTAGAAGGGAAGGACTACCAAATTCACAGTGCGGCTCACAGGAACAGTGGGTCCTTGGATCCGAGAGGTGATATAGGGTGTGGGACGGGAACATCATTGGCGGGCGACAGAAAGTGATAACAGTTGATAAGATACGATAAGCAGCCTCGGAACGGAAGGGTCATCAAATTCGTATCGCAGGTTACAGCAACAGTGGGACTCAGATACGTGAGGTGATATAGGGTGTGGGACGGGAACATATTGGCGGGTGACAGAAAGTGATAACAGTTGATAAGATACGGTAAGCGGCCTCGGAAGGGGAGGGTCATCAAATTCGTAACGCAGGTTACAGCAACAGTGGGACCTCGGATCCGAGAGGCGATACAGGGTGATATGATAGTGATACGGGACGGGAGTGTTATTGGCGGGTACGGAAGTGATAGGAGCTAAAAGTGAAATCCGTCTCACCGCTCACAACAACAATGCGATCGATATGACTCAAGTATAACGATCTCAGTGATTCCAACAGAACTCATTCCTCACTGCTTATTAGTAACGACATCATGTACGACCGCTAAGCTAGCTCTATTCCCAAATGCATGGGGTTTGTTTACAGAGATGTTATGAACAGCATCAATTCACTTAATCACGCTTACCACAATTATCTTCCATCAACAACCTTAGTGAGGGCCATTTAACGCGTTCCACTGCTGAATGCGGGAGTGCATTCCAAAGCAAGACGCTTTAAGGCGACAGAATGCATGAATCATAGGCTGCTTCAGCAGCTAACCTAACAGGCTCCATTATTCCCGTGTAGGTTATGAACGTACCAGTCGGATCGCTGGCTAAGGCTGGCCCCTCCTTCTGTGATGCGGGGGGGGGCGCTGCTGCTGCTTCTGCGTCTTGACGGAACGAGCGCTGCTTTTCAGTTGTTGGCTGATGCAGGAGATTCCTTTGAACAGTGTGGTTGGTCAACGATCCGTAACTTAGCACGTGGCAAATCCGCATGGCCCGGCGAAGCTGGGCCATGTCACAGAAGGAGGAGCGCCCGGCGACAGCTGGGCGATCCGACTGGTGTGTTATTACGGCTCTATTACTTCGGCTGTACAACAACGGCAAAATTCCACAACAGTCCCTATCAATTGTTATCACTTTCTTTCACCACTCATTGATGCTCCCGTACTACATACCATATCGCCTGATGAAAGTGTCTTCCCACAATTGCTGCGACTTGCGCTATGGTTGCCCAATTTTTCCCTTGTGCTGTTCTCCCTGGTGTTCCCTCTCACCTAGCCACCTCCTTAATTGACTGCCATGCAATTGTGCGATCCGCACTCTCCGAGCTTAGTGTATTACCTTTTGTCTAGTTCATATGGGCGCGATTCAAGCCAGTGAAGAATTAGGTGGGAGAGGGGAGTATATAGTTCGTCTGAAACAGGAAACTCGGGGAAATTCGAGGAGAACCGAAAGTCTGAATAATGTGGCACTTCATGCGTTCAATAGCTTTTATTACTTTTGAACTTTCAATTACTGATGAGAACGAATAATAAGGAAGTATAGTACCTACTAATAATTATACTTCAGCGAGCGGATTGCATGCTAATTGAAAAGGGAAACGTTCATGGGTAGATGTTTCGGTGCAGGTAATGGAAACAGAATCTTTTGTTTTGTGAGCGATTCGTATTGCTGAAGAGAAGTAGGAGAGCTCGGCGTCAGCCGGGCGATGGGATGGCCTGGTAGAGAAGGATACCACGCCTGAGCAGCCCTCAGTACTGTTATTTTCAATGAAAAGGCTCTTTTTGCAAGTCTGCTCAAAAGCATATCCAGCGTTCACTCAATATCCATGCGCCTTTCACATGATAGTCTCGCCTGCAAGCATGCACGATGTTGTACTTTCGCAGCTCGAGAAAAAGATAGCGAGGTGCCGCCATCTCGCGACGGAATCACGGCGGACCCAGCAAGGCTCAACATTCTTTTTTCCCGTTACCTGATGATATAAAGGTTTCGCTACTAAGTCTCTCCTTTTCGAGTAGCGCGATTAAGGTGAGAACAAGAAAGCGCTGATTTCAACAATTAAGATTTTGTCCAGCCGCGTTCTTTCTTCGCCTTATGCAAAACAAATTCACTTTAGCATGGAACTCTGTATTCAGCAGTTCCGACGAGTTTCTCTCTTTTTTGTCGCTTTTGTGTTACTTAGCTTCTTATCACTAGTATGTGAGCCTCACAAACCATCAGTTTCGAACGCACAGAGTGCCTTTCGACGGCAAAGCTTCATCATTCTCGCCGCCTCTTCCGCCGAAACCCACACCTTCACAAATAGCCGCTCCAGTCAAAAATCGGTCACGGCAGGATCAATCGTCTGCGCCCACATCCCACATAGTTAGGGATGGCATGATGGGGAAAACCGCGACAGTTCATCTCAGTTAGGACGGCATTTTTGACTTACGAGTTTATTTTTATAAATGCGTTTGCACAGACAAGCCGTCAGGGAATTCACAGGAGCATATTCAAGAAGAAGCACTAGGACACACATGCAAACTACATCAATCACCATCATAGCAAAGGATAGACCTGTGGGAAAAATGTCAACATAGGCAAACATGTTGCCAAATGTTGCAAATCCCACTGTTTCTGAAATTATCTTCTATATTGAACATAATATTATATATACATAACATCACAAATAAAATACAACACATGAATAACATCCTACTATATATAATCAACTAAGTATGTCTGTCAGTGTGTGTGTGTGTGTGTGTGCGTCCGTCTGTCTGTCACGAAATTCATAGCGCCCGACCCAGTGGCAGTGAGACTTTGGTTTCAAGATATGATATTGGGTATGGGACAGCAACCTTATCGATGGTGACAGGAAGTGATATCAGCTGATAAGATTTGATAAGGAGCCTCGGAAAGGGGAGGGCCACCAAATTCATAACAAAGGTTACAGCAACACCGGGACCTTGGTTCCAAGAAGTGATATAGGGGGTGGGACGGGAACATTATTGGTGGGTGACAGGAACTGCTAGCAGCTGATAAGATTTGATAAGAGGCGTCTGAAGGGCAAGGCCACTGAGTCCATAGCGCACAACAATAGTGGGACGTTAGTTCCAAGGTATAATATAGGGGCGCCGACGGGAACTATTAGTGGCGGGTGACAGGAAGTGATATCAGCTGATAAGATCTGATGAAAGGCGTCAGAAGGAGATGGTCGCCGAATCCATAGCGCGGGTCACAGCAATAGCAGGACATTGGTTCCAAGGTATGATATATATGGAAAAGAAATGGAAAAGTCACCATACTCATTACGCGGGACACTGCATCAGCTAGGCGTTGATTTCAGAAAATGATATAGAGTGGGAGATGAGAACATCGACGGCAGGTGACAGGAGGTGATAACAACGGATGGAGGCTGATAAGGAACGTTGTTCAGTCAAAGTGCTAGGGCCTTTGCACTACCAAATTATAGAGTTGAGAATTGATGACGGGTGACAGGCAATCTTATCAATTGATAAGAAAGGATAAGGGACCATCTCTCATTACATCTCTTATCACTATACTGCCAAGTATTGAAGGCTCAGTGTGCAAACTTTTCCTTTAGCCATCACTTCTCTGATAGCACTAGAAAATGAACTCATCCCACTATCCTACTATATAATGTCGTTGTCGACGAGTGGGAGAGGGGAGTATATAGTTCGTCTGAAACATTAAACTCGGGGATCTTCGAGGAGAACCGAAAGTCTGAATAATGTGGACTTCATGCGTCCACTAAGTATGTCTGTCAGTGTGTGTGTGTGTGTGTGTGTGCGTCCGTCTGTCTGTCACGAAATTCATAGCGCCCGACCCAGTGGCAGTGAGACTTTGGTTTCAAGATATGATATTGGGTATGGGACAGCAACCTTATCGATGGTGACAGGAAGTGATATCAGCTGATAAGATTTGATAAGGAGCCTCGGAAGGGGAGGGCCACCAAATTCGTAACGCAGGTTACAGCAACAGTGGGACCTTGGTTCCAAGAAGTGATATAGGGGGTGGGACGGGAACATTATTGGTGGGTGACAGGAACTGCTAGCAGCTGATAAGATTTGATAAGAGGCGTCTGAAGGGCAGGCCACTGAGTCCATAGCGCACAACAATAGTGGGACGTTAGTTCCAAGGTATAATATAGGGGCTGCGACGGGAACATTATTGGCGGGTGACAGAAAGTGATAACAACTGATAAGGCCCGATAAAGGGTCTTGGAAGGGTCATCGCATTCGTAACGCAGGAAGGAAGGTCATCGCATTCGTAACGCAGGTTACAGCGACAGCCCTGGGCTCCAAGGAGTATTGTAGGGGGTGGGTCGGCAACATTATTGGCGGGTGGTAGGAGGTAGGATAGCAAGTGGTAGGAGGTGAAAGTAACAAAAACATGGAAAAATCAGCTACACCGCTCACAACAACACTGCGATCGAAATGACCCCAGTATCATGATCTCAATGATTTCAACACAACTTATTCCTCACTGCTTATTAGTGACGACATCATGTACGACCGCTAAGCTAGCTCTATTCCAAATGCATGGGGTTTGTTTACAGAGATGTTATGAACATCAGCAATAGACTTAATCACTCTTACCATAAGTATCTCTTATCAACAACCTTAGTAAAGACCATTCGAAGCGTTCCACCGCTGAATGCAGGAGTGCATTCCACAGCGAGACGCTTTAGGAGTAGAGAATGCATGAAGCAGTAGGATGCTTCAGCGGCTAACCTAAGAGGCTGCTATTAGGTTGTCGCATAAGTTCTTATACACGACTTTTTTGTAAATATCTCAAAAGCGAACCAGCCTGGAGATTAGAGGTATGCACCATCACCATTCACTACTCGACGCCAGCGCTCAGGCAGCTTGTCGATTCCATCCTTCCAGAACGACGGAGGCTGGGACTTGAAGAAGTCGTCGAGCGCCTTTCTGACCTGATCCTTTGTTTCGAAACTT
>MU912288.1:40218-51467 GCA_036418165.1 Cooperia oncophora
GTTTATAGAATAAAAGGATTCTGCTGGTACGTTCTTTTTGCAACGGTTAACCGTTCGAGGAGTTCTAGCAGGGGAGCCAAGTAACAGTTGATGGTAGCGTGGACCAGACAGTAAAGACTCAAACCAGTGCAGCTAAATGGAATGAATACACATGCATGCTCTGCGACCGGCGGTGCTCGGGAAATCTCATGGGTTAGTTGCAACGGACAATGTTGTGGCCCGCGATGCTCTGTTCGCAGCGAATGCTGGCCCATATGCAAGAACCATGAAAGGCAGCTCCACTCAGCTGAAATGAGGATGCTGAGATGGGCCTGCGGTTGGACACGACTCGACAGAGTCAGAAACGAGGACGTCGGGGTGCTCACCCAGGCGGATCCAAGGCACGAGAGCACGGCTATGATGTTATGCGCATGTGACCTTATGATTTTTAGTGTGAGATTCTCGATGCCCCAGTTTTTGAAGACAACGTGAATAGACTTTACTAGTGTAAGGCCCGGTGATATCACAGTGATCTGCGGTGAATACAGTAGTAGAGAACAAAATTTATTAGTTTACAGGTAGGTAATAATAGTAGAAGTAGAATATTATGAAGTATGGTGGCGTTGACGTTGTGGGCGAATTTGGAAAGTTGACGAGACGATGAGTGCTGGTGATGCCTTGGATATTGTCGCGAAGAACTTTGCGATGGCGCCTGGCACCCCCTTTGCCGAGTCCCTTGCCTCCTTTTCCACGTCCGGACATTGTTGCTTTGACAGCGGTTGCACTCACAAATGAGATGCCGCTAACCCAAGCGCCTCCCTTATATACACTCCACATTTTTCATTGCGGCGCTTCAGGAGATGCATATAAAATCCTTGTCGTTGACTCATTCACTTCTCACTTCACACTCCACATAGCCTTCGGATTTATCCCATTTGGTCGACTATTATTGGTATTAGTTTATTATTTCGGTTTGGTAAGTCTTATTAAATTTGATTACCTTTATGTATACTGAGTACTGTTCTCTTTACCCTCAGAGCGATTTCAGTTTTATTTAACAGTCGGATCGCCCGGCTGTCGCCGGGCGCTCCTCCTTCTGTGACATGGCCCGGCTTCGCCGGGCCATGCGGATTTGCCGCGTGCTAAGTTAAGGATCGTTGACCAACCACACTGTTCAAAGGAATCTTCTGCATCAGCCAAGAACTGAAAAGCAGCGCTTGTTCCGTCAAGGCGCAGAAGCAGCAGCAGCCCCCCCCCCCCCGCATCACAGAAGGAGGAAAGCCGGCCTTAGCCAGCGATCCGACTGGTACGTTCATAACCTACACGGAAATAGTGCAGCCTGTTTGGACAGCCACTGAAGCAGCCTATAATTATGCCAATCTGCCTTCCTCAAAAGCGTCTTGCTTGTGAAATGCCACCTACCCCGCATTCAGCAGTGGAACCTTTAAATGGCCCTCACTGAAGTTGCTGATGGAAGATAATTGTGGTAAGAGTGATAAAGTCAGTTGCTGCTGTTCATAACATCTCTGTAAACAAACCACATGCATTTGGAATAGAGCTGGCTTAGCGGTCGTACACGATGTCGTTACTAATAAGCAGTGAGGAATGAGTTCTGTTGGAATCACTGAGATCGTTATACTTGAGTCATATCGATCGCATTGTTGTTGTGAGCGGTGAAGCGGATTTTCCCATGCTACCTTGTCAATTTTAGCTCCTATCACTTCCGTACCGCCAATAACACTCCCGTCCCGTATCACTATCATATCACCCTGTATCGCCTCTCGGATCAGAGGTCCCACTGTTGCTGTAACCTGCGTTACGAATCTGATGACCCTCCCCTTCCGAGGCCGCTTACCGTATCTTATCAACTGTTATCACTTTCTGTCGCCCGCCAATAATGTTCCGTCGTCCCACACCCTATATCACCTCACGGATCTGAGTTCCCACTGTTGCTGTAACCTGCGCCACGAATTTGATGACCCTCCTCTTCCGAGGCCCCTTATCGGATCTTATCAACTGTTATCAGCTTCTGCCAGCCCCACCCTACGGCATATCAGTACTTGAAATCATGGTCCGTGGTCGTTGCTGTCGGCAATCTGCCACGAATTCGGTCACCTCCCTTTTTTACAGGCCCCTTATCGAATTCTATCAGAGTGTGGGGAATCGACCCTCACAGTCACCCAGAAAAGTGTTCACCGTCCCCGACCAGTGTATATTCGACTTCTTGAAATCACGGTCTCTGCAGCTTGCCTGCCAAAATTGCGCTGGGCGATTTTGGTCAGCCCCTACCCCCCCCTTCTAATAGGCGCCGCACTTATCGAAGCTCTTATCCAGATGTTATCATCCGCCTGTTACCATCAAAAAATGTTCCCGATCCTGCCATGCTATATCACTCCTTAAAATTCACAGGCTCCCACACCCTGATGCCACACCACCAATAATGTCCGTGTTATCATACGCTTATACACCTTCCAAGTCCACCACCCTCCCCCTTCTACTGCGCCCCTTTATCGTATCTTGTATTTCAACAAATTTGCGATCGAATGTATATCCAACCCTTCTCCCATCCTGACACCCACCCAGTATAGGTAGTGGCTCTGCTCACTGTCCACACAACTTACCACGTGACTATATCACTTCTTGAGAACCTGTCATACTCATCTTTTCTGCGACGCTCGCCTATCTGTATACACTCTCGAGACACACACGCTACCACAAAACACACACAGATCACCACTGACCACAGACACACAGGCTAGGCGGATTATATATAGTTAGGATGTTCGATGTCGTGTATCTTGAGTCAGGTAGTGCAGGTACCATTGCTCCCACGGCCTTTTAACTTGCTGCTTCGAATGCACTCTTAGGTACTCCTACGCCTACTTGGCTATAAAGCTGACCACTAACCTCAGACGAATCGGCTCCAATATATAGTTTCTCATCAATAATTCTAGAACCTGCTGTAATATATACTTGATCTCCGTCGTTGATCTTCACTAGAGCGCTGTCAAGAGCTCTCCAGAGTTCCTGAATTTCACGCTATTCTGTGCATATTTTTCTCGAAGACAGAAGGTCTGTGATGCTTTTACCTGTGAGCAATCTTCTCAATTTTTCTTCATCTATTTTCGAATCAGTTAGCAACGTATTACCCAGGTACCGTATGTTGGCCATTCCTCGAGAGTTCCCAATAGTCGTTCAAATGATGTGACCCCCAAGTGATGGTCACTATCGCAACTCTTTGCCCCTCTTAATCCAGCGCTAGTGCTCCCTCGCCGGCGATGAAACTGATTAAACCGTCCTTTCTATCTGGCCTTTACGGCGTCCACTTTCGATTCTCGTGAGCCTTAGCTTTGTGTTTTTATCCAGCTTGATTTCAGCGTAGAATTCAGCACTTCCGAGGCAATGCCTGGCACTTGGTTTCGCAATTGGCACTTCTTTTGTATGTTAGGACACGCCCATTTTTCTTCACTTCGCGCTTCAGGAGATGCATATAAAATCCTTGTCGTTGACTCATTCACTTCTCACTTCACACTCCACATAGCCTTCGGATTTATCCCATTTGGTCGACTATTATTGGTATTAGTTTATTATTTCGGTTTGGTAAGTCTTATTAAATTTGATTACCTTTATGTATACTGAGTACTGGTCTCTTTACCCTCAGAGCGATTTCAGTTTTTATTTATAGTCAGATTCATTCATTTGATTCTAGTCAGATTACTTCCATTAAACACATTGATTGCTTACTACCATATTTTTATTGACAATTATTGTGCTCAATTACCTAGGCTAGAGTTCTGAGATAAAATTGTGACCCCTATCTCAGTGTGGTCAATTGCCGTGAGACATTATTTCTAAATATCTGGACCACTGACTGCAAGTAGTTAGTACTTCCAAATTAACAAGATTAGACCATGCAATGGACGAGCGTACTGAAAAAAATGTAGCACATCCACTCAACTAATATCAGCTCGGTGTGAGTCGTTAGGTCAAAGATTTGGATGCTTCATTCCAAAATATCCTATTACGCCTCGACGATGTGCTAAAGGGCACGCCATCTTTGTGATCATCACAACGGGGGGGGGGTCGTAAACGCATGGCCCATGTTGAAGTGGAGAGAGCGGTGATACACGGTACAAGTGAAAAGAAGCTCAAAAGGGACGATGTAGATGCAAGAACTAAAAAAATATTGCTGAAACTTTTTCCTCCTTCCTCACAAAAAAACTTCAAGACACTTCGCCCACCAACCCTCCTCATCTGGTCTAGATAAATCCCAATCCACTAATCCGCAAAATCTAGAAAAGAATCCATTGCAAGCTACCTATGAAACCGTAGAAATTGAATCCTGAGCAATTTCCTCACAACAAAATCAAACTCAACAAAACAAAATCAAACTCAACAAAAACAAACAATCAAAGTAATTCACAATAAATGGATAAGAAAAAACTCACCAGCTCAGCTGGGAACCGGAACTATGGATTACTTTTGAATTTTGGCTGTTCGCGGTCAGCGCGCTCATACAAGCTCATTGGTGCGCGCTATTTTACGGCCTGGAGCCAATTTCAAGCCAAACACGTGAAAAGTACCCCTCATTTGAACACCCATAACTTCGTTGAAAGTGAAGCTATCGGAGAGGGGTAAGTGGGAGTAGAGCTAGGTTGGCTCTTGTCACCTGAATTGAGCGATTTCAAAAACGTTCCGATTCCAGAGATTTTCCCCGTTGTGATCATCGTTGTGATCCGTCTGTGATCATTTTTGCGAACCGCGAGTCGCTACGCTTTGGACGTCCATGGCAAGCTTCATACACGGCCTTTCGTAAAAAAAAGAATTGTGCCGGAAGCTTGAAGATTTCTACCTGCTATTCGAAAAAATTCCCCGTTGTGATCATTTCGTGACCACCCCCCCACGACACGAAAAATCAGCCCCTCCGAGGCCATGAAACCTCCAGTTGGAAGACTTTGGTATGCTTCTAAAACACATGTTTTCGCAAAGGGTATCAGGAAATAGGCCATTGGGCGCCAATTGGCATCACCTCTGCAATGCGCCATGCATGGGGCTTTCACGCAGGTGTTTGGAAGGTGTAACTTCTAGATAGGGCTTCCCAATTGCAAGCAAATGTGCTGCAATCAGAAAAGTCCGGGAATGTACTTTCGTCTGTTTATTCATCGTCAGTCGTAAGTCCTTTCCATTGTTTATAAATTCATGGTGCCCTTGTGGGCGGTGATCGTAGCTCCTATCATCGCCCCTTCCTCGTACGTATTGTCAGTATGCTACACCAGCGCCAGAGTGCTGGACGTGCTTGGGACGTACGTAGGTACTGCGACCCCCCCCCGCTCGACAGCAAAATTTTGTAAAAAAACCAGAAATTTTTTTTGGGAAAAAATAGACAAAGTGGTAGGAGGTTGGAAAAATCTAGGGAAGAGGTAACATGGGGAGGGGGTCGTACTTGAAGATGGAATTAGGGGGACCGTATTTCAGGAAATGATCACAACGCAATGGCGTGCCCTGTGTGCCAAGCAACCAAATGACTGTTCTGGAGCGAAGGAACATTCTGGGTGCAGTTCACGGTACGCTACAATGCACAGTCGTTGAGATTAACGAAAGCCTTATGTTAGGTGCAGCAACATCCGAAAAATGATTTTTTTGATAAGCTGCAAGCCAGGGCTGTGTGAATTTTCGCCGTTAGTCAGCGGTCATAGCAGCCACTTTGAGAAATAGCCACAAGGTTGAAACCTGCCAGTTTTTGATGTAGCTGGAAAATGTGATGTTAATTCGGAAGAACAGCAGCTGCTAAATTACACAAAATCAGTCGGAATAAGAATACTTTTGTTTTTAAAATTCAGTTGAGACAATTGCACGGTCAAGTTGCAAGCATCTGCACAGCGCAGTCGTCAGTGCTACAGCTGGAGAATCAGTTGAGAATACGGGGTAAACGTAAAAGTTGGCGTGCGATACATAGCCTCCACGACTCGCTATCCCGCGCATCGTCACGTAGGTCAGTAACAGTCTTCCCAAGTTCTGGCGAGTAGTGAGTCCACTTCCATTGCATCTTACAATTATGCGCAAGAACCCAACGCAACAATAAGGTCAGTGATATCCTAACAGTATCGCGAGATGTTTCAGGAGTTTGAAGGGAAGTGAAGCACACCTTTGGACGATATGGTACATTTTTGGATTCTTTTCATTACACATTTTTATCCATTCCATTTATCCACAACGAGAGTGATCGATATCGAGCTCTCCTTCTCTAGCGATAACTTTCCTAGCTTGAGAAGGAGAACTCCACCACTGCTCGTCAACCAGAAACTTTACTGTACTAACCAGAATATCGCTGCCAGTCGAAAACCCAAGGTAACGTTGACATGAAGTACCCTGTCAGCTGCTGTTAGTCAGCGCACGGAGGTAATGTTCAACAAACAAGAAGGAAATTGCCATATATGATGGAACCACCTCGAGTCGCCTCCTAAATCGTTCGTTTGACAATTCAAAGTATATAGCGGGCAGCTACTCAGGGTTCGATGTATTTGTTCGTAGTTATGTACAAAAATTAGACTTTTACCAGAGGCTCATTCGGTTGCTTGAGCCTGCACCCAGTCGATTCTTCTGTGTAGAGCCTTGTAGAAGAGAAATCGTAGAGTAAGGAAATCACTGTTTCTGACTTTTTCAGACGTGAAATTGTCAATGTACGAGCCGGTATAGAAGTCTACAACCTGCGATGTACCGTCAACCACGTGATCCCTTTTGTTTTCCTATGTCGCAGTTATAGTATAAGCGGACCATCGGATTTTCCTTGTAAAATTTGTAACTAGCGTGCGTTGGCTAGAAAAGTGTGCCACTGTGACAGAGGAGCTTTTTCGGGCGCGTCTATAGTTTCGGCCATCCTGTCATATACAGGACAGTTTTCAATTTGTTCTGAGCACTTCATATCGAAAAGTTCAACTCAAAAGCTGCCTAGAAGTGCTAAATGCATAAATGAAAGAATTTTCGCTTGTTTCCCCGTTGACCTCCTGATATTCGAGCGGCGTTTTATGTTGGGTTTCTGACAACGATCCTTTCTGATACTGTTCTGGGATTTGCGGTAGCTTTACCATACCACCATACTACTACAATATGGGGGTGCTAAAAGAAAAGCGGTGCTATAGAACACATACATTGGGGTGTGGAGCAATGAGCACCTGCAATTTTTTAGATTAAAAAGGTGATACCATGGAACAAATGAATTTCAGATTAATTTTACTGAAAGAAAATCGCACCAAAATGACGATGGCTATCACAGGGACAGACCTACAGGTATTTCATTTGTTTGATATGAACCGTGACTCAAAAATCATTTAAAGGAGCTCACTACCAGCGATTGCCCTGGTTGTAATGATAGCGAGACTCACTCGCTTATGAGTGGCCTCATGTACCTTGGCGGAATCCAGACGAAACAACTGGGCGCCGAGTTTTTGAATGACCACGCTGTTTCGTCGATAATGCCGCAATCAGGCGGGGCGGTTTCAGAAGGGAAGCAATGGGCCCTCATCCGGCTGCATTCCTCTCCCAATTTTGATAGTTTAGTAATAGATTTTTTTTTTTTTTTTTTTTTTTTTTTTTTTTTTTTTTTTTTTTTTTTCTGATTTAATCAATAAGGGAGCAATAAGGAAACGCTTCAAGTGATTGTCAGGTTATCAACTGTAGAGCTCGACGAGCTGACTGAACCGTATAGGTTTCAGAACAGAAAAAATGGAGAAAAATCAAGTTGGAAAAAGAAAAGAAGCGGATGTCGCTTCTCACGTTGTATGTAGAGAAAAAGTGCAATGTGCATTTCCCAAGCCAAACAACCCTGGGATTTTTTGAAATGTTGTTGGTGTTCCTGTTCGAAGCACAGACAGAATATATGTATGAATCACCATTTATTAGATGGCATGTTTTGTACATTAGTGAACAAGAAAACGATTCACAATCAAAAAAGGTCCTCCGGCCTTATAGAATAGAAAAATATGATATGAGAATGTGGAAGAGTTTCAGCATGCACATCTTGGCATAATTCCATGAAAACATGCCAGTACTGGGCTAGAATCTTTTTCAAATCGTGTAAAGCATGGTTCCTTTGGCGAAGACGTGCATGCGAGCTCTCGATTCGGAACTCTGCTTAGCGGCCTAGAAACAGCATCGACCGTAAAATCAAGTAATCAATCTTCAAGGATCACAGGTATATGCTACTCTACGATAAGATGTGTTTTAACGATAACGATGTGTGTTGCTGTGGAACAAAGTGAACAAGAGGAAATTAGTAGATGATTTCAGGAAAAAAGGGCAGCGATAGTACTGCCACACCAGCGAACATACCAATGAACGAAGGAACACAAAACGAATGATAACCAATAAGTGAGACCCGGCTAAAATTGGGCGTCTGAGGAGTCAGCGAGTTCGATTCGAGAACTGAAAGGTGGTGTTGGAGCGGTGGATTACTAATCAATATAGGCGCGATCCGACAAGGGAAACACACACGAGATTCCAGTCGTTATTATGTTCTCTCTATTAATTATGACTATTAAGGGGGGCTGGCTTGTACAGGGTTAGGACGAGCTGATTAAGACAACGACAAATCTCTACGGGGAATCTCTATCATATCTCTATGTTTCTATACAATACTTCTCACCGCGTGCGTGCAAATGTGCAAGTAAATTATCATGGAGAAGTAATATTGCGTGTTCATTTGAGCCCAATATCAGTAGCTTATAGCTATTACATATCAGTGTCACACTTCGAATGACGACTTTGCCTTCAGAGGAACTGTGGATTTGTGTAGGAGAAGTTCAAGAAAGCCTCCGGATCGATGGAAGCCAGCAGAGACTTGTCGTGCACCGGCGTCAGCGCTGCCTTCTCATTCGTGAAGTCATCGTCGAAATTAGACGCGTCCGAGTTGGATTTCTGAAAAAAGGTGCTCTTAGAACGAGAGTCAATTTGAAAGTCATCTGGCATTCCTATCTGGGTGGAAAAAGGTTCTGTGACGAACCAAAGAATGGGTGTGTTCTCAGCCTCCGGCAGTTTTATTATAGCTCCTGATTCTTCAAACTTTAGCATCCACATCACTAAGACTTCTTCTTATGGGAAAAAAATTCTTAGTGTACTCGTTCCTTACAACCACAACTAAGTTATCCGCTAAAGCGCACATCCAGAACGTTTCACTGCCAAGCCAACTTCGAGTAAGCAGTACTATAGGGCAGGTGTTACGAAGCTAGGCTTCTATTAGTCCTCGAGGGCAGTGGGCAGGATGGCTGGGAGGTGGGGGAGTGGTAGTCACCGACGTCATTGGTGGAAGGGCTGAGAAAGGTGTATCAAATGTCCTCTCGCAACCGTTCCACCAATGACGCTGGCAAGAACCACCCCCCTCCAGCCGTCCTGCACACTTCCTTTGAAGTACTCCAAGTTGAGTGGGTAGGACTGAAAAAACCTCTTATGTTGATATCTTATTATTTCAGCGATCTCATCTGTTTCTTCAGTCGAGCTCACTTCTCATGGAGGGCCTTATTATTTGTTACTTTTCACTCGACGTGGTCAACATGAGAGGCTGTCGAGCTAAGTTTTGGCTACCAGCTCTGAAAGTTGGCTTTGCAGAGCCCACGATCAGTTACAACTGTCGTGTCTAAGCTCATCATAGGGGGAGTTAGTAAGGACTCCAACGAACAACCCTTTCGAGTATCCTGTTAGAAGGTCGTAAAGTACCGGCGATAAAGTGCAAGGCTGTTCAAGTGACTCCACCTACAGTGATAGATGTCTTTTCTACTGCTCATATGCATACTCTCCCGCTGCTTTCTCTGCCCTCTCACCCGATATCCACATCATCTTTGTCTCTCGCTTCGCACGAGCACGGCCTTATTCGGGGCGTTTTTGACAGTTTCCTTTCATTTTTTCTTTACGTGCAGAACAAACACATTTCTTTTCCCTACCCCGCTACTTACGAACACTTTTTTAGGCTCAGTCTGCCTTTAAACATGGTGTCTTGAGATTAGCGTGCGGCTTGCGATCATATACCAGCCCTTATTCCCTTGGAAATATCTTGTTCATAAAAAATCGCAAACATATGGTGCTCATCATTGCAGACCGGTGGGGCGGTGCGTGTGACGCGACTGTGATCGCTGCCGCGTCACAGCCGAGTCACACGCACCGCCCCACCGGTCTGCAATGATGAGGACTGTATCTTCGAGCTGGTTGGCAGCCTTCTTTATTTTTTCTGTTGTTTCACTTTTATCCGCCATTGCAGTAAAAATACATAGTGAGACGTTTTCTATTTCAAAAAATGTGAGCAGATCAAAAAATTCACTCACGATATTTGGCTTGAATGGCGGTGGGACTTGTCGAGTCTCAAATCGCTTCCAATCAACACCACGGAAGAAAGAGTGTTGCCTAATGGGACCATCCGGACATTCGGGCATTCCCAGTCGTGTGTTCGGATTGCGGTCGAACAGCTAAAATGCAAATATTCATCAAGTACTCTGAAGCCACCAAAAAAACAACAAACTCACAGCGCTCAAGCATTTGGCGGCTTCCTTGGAAATAGTCTTGGGGAAGTATGGTCGCTCGTTCAGGATGGAATCGAACAGCTCATCTTCGCCTTCACCATGGAACGGTGATTGCCCGACCAACATCTCATACATCTAGAACATCCAGTTAAGTTTGAAAATGACTGAAAATGATTGTACGGTAGTGTGCCTTGCCAATGAAAATCACTTTCACTGAAAGCCACTATGTAACAAAGTATAAAAAGACTAAAGTCTCCGCTGTTCTTCAATCCTTTGTAGGGAGCGGCATGCATGCTACTTCCATTCAGAAACGTAGTGGCTTACTGCACGCGATGTGGCCTATAGTAACTTACGAGGCCGATCTCTTCCAGACGGATCTGGTACCAATCTATACTAGAAATCCCTGAGATCGGGTAGGCGTGGCCGCATGTTTCAACTTAACCTGAAGGTGTCTATGCTTCTGGTGAGATATTTTCATCTTGACACAATTGTTGTCGTGTCTCTGTCCAACACAGAACAAGATGACAGTTGTCCCAGACTGGAATATTCCACGAGTAACCAGTTCCGTGCCATGTTCAAATGCCACGCCTACTCTGGCTCAGGGATAAGGAGTGTACTGTCCCGACTCGGTTGGCCTCGACGACAGCCGACCCGAGAATTGAACCCAGGACAGCGCGAGTGGTAGGCGTGCCACTTGTCATGCACCACCTCCGCCTTTTCATTATGTAACATCAGAGAATCGCCTAACAGGATTAAACGTTGTGG
>MU912289.1:5383-31328 GCA_036418165.1 Cooperia oncophora
TTAGGGATTCAGATGTGGACGCGAAGGTCCAAAACATCCTTGAAAGCAACGGATATGTCGAAGTGCCTTTCAGGACCTGGTATCCACATACGTCACCTGATGGAATAACCTTAATGATGCCTTTCGTTAACGACAAAATGGCACGTCAGGTGAACCGCGTCGTGAAGAACTCCCAGCTTCCCATTCGTCTCGTTTTTCGTCCTCCCCCAACCCTCCTCACGTCCTCAAGAATTTATGAAAATCGGTGCCGCGATGAATCTTGCCGGTACTGTTCATCCGAAAAGATTTGTGAACTTCAAGGCACTGTTTATCTCATTCAATGCAGAGGATGTGGAGAAACGTACGTGGGGGAGACCGCGCGACCTTTGAGGAATCGTCTGGACGAGCATAGAAGAGCGTTGAACAACCCCGCAGCTTACCCACGAAGTAGCTTCTCAAGGCACCGTACGCTTAGACACCCAAATGAGACCGCTCCGTCTTTTGATGTGAGTGTGTTGCATCGCCATTTGGTACGGCCGCTCCAGAGGAAAATAATGGAAGCTCGGGAGATACACCGCCTCAAGCCAGAGATCAATGCGAAAGAGGAGCTACGTGACCTTCTGAGACTCATCGCATAATCACCGCCACCCATTTGTCTCATTGTCATAGTGCGGGTCACTTATTGCCCTGACACCCCGCCGATAGGTCCGTCCCTCTCAAGGCCTGGTATGTAAGGTTTTACGCATTGCTCGTTGTAGCTATTATATGTTTGAAATTGTAATTTAAGGCCTGACGAAGGCATTATATGCCGAAAGCTTGCCAATAAAGTGGTTAAACAAGTCAAGAGCTTCAAGCACACTGTTCAAGAACACACACGGTATTATCGACGGTCACGCAGTCAAAGTCATTTAACACGTTATCGAAAGGGCAATTTTGGAATTTCGCGATGAACGACGCAGTATATGAACGGAGTGCAGAGTTCTCTGATTTCGACACGTTCTGGAATCGTGGGAATTACCTTAGGCAGCGTTCAGACTTCGCGACGGCAGCGCTTCGGTCGCACGTTCCGCGATCGATGCGCATGCTTTCGACTGCATCGATCGCGTCGAACGCGCGACCGAAGCGCTGCCGTCGCGAAGTATGAACGCTGCCTTAGGCATCCAACAGACGTCACGATTACATAATGGGCGCCGGACACTTAGCCACGCTTCACCCATTGAATCTTGAAACACACGAAGACCACCTATGGTCAGACTTCTCCGTGAACGATCTGAACGAACAACTTGAAGCTCTGTTCGTCTCTTGGGAAGGGAAAGAGCCCCGTAAGCAATAGTAGCACAGTATCAAGGGAGACAGATACGTTACTGACATTCGTACGACTAGCCCGAAAATCAACGGGAACACGAGTGATGACGGCGAGCTCATCAACGCTACTGACAGCTCAAAGCGATCGGATAGATCGTGCATGGGCGAAGAAATGACGTGACATGAATAAAAATAAACTTTAGAAGGAGGTATACACAAAAGAAGAGTGAAATGGGGCTAACTTCACGGTCTTATTCTATTGGAGAAACCTTAGTAATAACAAGTATAGGAGGCGCATACTCCACGTTATAAAAATAATCGAGGTCGCGAGCAATTCAGGGGCACAAGCCCAGTCACCATTATCCTACCATAACTCCGGATTTTTAAAAAAATTCTGCAGCTTCTTGAGTACTCCGAAGAAGCTACCATGTCGCGCAACAGTACAACTTGCGGAACACGGCCCAAAAACACCTGGTGGACTGTTCAGGGGAGGGCTGGAGGGCAATCCAATCCCAATTAAACCAAATAAAACTAGAGTTCATTAAGCTCCTGAACGTTGGATCTGGCTCATATCTGAGATCTTCGGAAAGAGACTAAATAAAACTGTCTTTCTTGCAGTTAGTTCAACACTGAATGAGCACGTGCTGAAAAAATGTTGAAGCAGTCGAACGAGATTTCAGAACATGAACGCAAGACAGAACATGGACTAGTGATCTTCGTACAACGCTTGCAGTAGACTTCTTTCCTCCGAGAGGGTATGAACAGCCCCAGCATTAGCACTTTATGCTTTTGCCAAGCTCTTTCGAACAATGAAAGTGGCGCAACTTCCAGCGTCTGTTCTTCCCACATAATCGTGGACAGCGCCACTGAACAGGAACCCTAACAAATGACTCAACAAAAGACATGATTCATCTTCCCAGAGAATCAATGTCTTAAGAAATATAAACCTGTCACACTTTTCGTCAATGGTAACACATATCGAGCAAAAGTCAAATATTAGGGGCCAAAAATGAGCGGTTCCACCTTTGAAGGATCGGGTCCTAAGACGAATGTTGCGCATGAAACCTGGTTAGCAACATCTTTTCGCCTCGAGAGTAACTATTTAAGCCCAACGCGGCTTTACGGATTAGCCGACGTCTCTTTGACAAATGCCATACCGCCCACTAAGGAGAGGGTGGGGTGCCTAGTGATACAAAACTGACGAACCAACCCCGCTTGATTTTCATCTTCAGCGTACTTCAATATGTAGTTGCACTTGAAATGAATTTCGATGTCACCTTCATTCCCACTAGACCTCTCTAGAAGACACGTTTATAAGTTTAAGAAGTCGGTGGGGTACCGTATTCTCGAAAACTGCGCGTAATTCAAAGTGCCAGCTCCGTGGATACACAACAATGGGCCATGTAGCGACGGCGACACTTCCCTTTTGTAGTCAGGTGCTGTCAAGGCGAAAACCGAGTAGCATTGTGTGCACTCGGCGCTAGTATGCACTCAATTTCACGAGCAGTTTGATCTACGGTTTCTCTCCTGTTTTCTTAAACTTCCCAAAAACTCACATAGGAGTGATGAATGACAAATTGAGAAAAAACGGCGATGGGTTACAACCACAAGTCGAAAATTCAAATCAACAAATCTTCAATACTAATATTTTATTGAACAATTATGATAAAAATGTGACGGTGAATAACAAGAATTCAATAAATATATCTGGAACGAAGGAAAGTCGACGGTGTCTTTGAACTATCAGATAAATCGGGGATCACTAACCTTTGGGGGACATGCACAAATACTAACAAGGGAATTCGATCACATGTTGCTGGTTTTAATCATGCAAAGAAGAACAAGTAAACTCTTTTGGAAACAATTCAACCACTACTTATGACTGAATCGAAAAATTCGTAAATTAACCTGGATACAAAATAAATGGAGACAGACAGATGGAGCACCACACACCACGTCATTTATCATGTCTGTTCATGCTTACCCCCTCCACCTACACCTGATAAACAGCTCGAACACGTGGCGTTTAGTCACCAAACAATGGCACGCACAATAATTCCAATCAATCTACATGAAAGGACCAGGAACACCTGGATGCGGTGGCTGTGGGACGTATTGTGGCTGCACGTAGGGGTTTTGTGGAGGAGCGAAAGCCATCGGAGGCATCGGCGCACCGCCATAGGTCAGCATTAATTGCGGTTCCACTGAAAATGAATATTTTCCCAATATCGATTACAAAAACAGCAGCAAAGATCAAGCGGAAAAGTGCTGCTTGGTAGAAGATTGGGAACCATATGCATCAGTATTCACGAGTCATTGAGAGTTGCGGCAAGTCCTTCAGAGACATACAAGGCCTTGCTCACACATAGTGAATGTGAAGAGCCCGCCAGTTCTCAGAATACGTATCAAAGTAAAAGTAAATATCGATTTGATGATACCACAACGCGAATTCGAATGCGTGTATGGGAAGATTGCACACGGAGTTGCAAACAGACTGGCCTGATCCTGCCCATTTGCATTTGCGGAGGATTCGCGACTCGGGATAATGCGCATCCTCCCAAATAGAGGTATAGTTCAGCACATCCGAACTACAGCAGAAGCAGCAGGAGGAAAGACGGGCAAGACAATCGTAATCAGGGCACATCTTCCATTCAAGAATTCCCATGAAGTCAAATTTGGCGGTTGGAGGTAGAGGGTCGTGGTGTGAAAAAAACTTCTATGATAGTTGGTTTTACCTGTTATCCGCTATACACATCGTCGGAAGACTTTCAATGAGGGAACTATTTGCTCGTCGTTCGGAGAGGGGGTGAGGGGGGATCGTATTTGCCTTTGTGAGAAATTGCTGCATTGCGAAAGAAAATTAGTGGTTGTTGATCTTTCGCCGGTTTTTCCCCTTTGACATTTGGGAGAAAAAGTGGAAAATGTTCGGTGAAATTTCGAAGAACAGGAAGTCGAGAAAATCGGCAAAATAGTAGACAGGATGGGGAAGAGGCCGGTCGTAATGAATTATGGGAAAGGTCGTGTTTTCCGAACATCTTCCCTAACGGCAGACGTGCCGTGATCTGTGCATCACTTGGCTGGTTGGACAAACTAACCCATGTGAATCCAAGCGGAGGGACATTCCATACCTGAAATTATCGATCTTCCCCCTCCCCCCCCTTCAACATTTAATTAATGGCCGGAAAAACTCGTCTCTCTCGTGCGTGATGTCACTCGCTAGGCCCTGTGCGGCATGTTACGATTGTTTTGTGACAAATTCCGGCAATAGCGTCGTAACAAGGGGGGGGGGTGTCATTGGCACTAGGACTCGGCTCATTATGTGGCAAAGCTAAACAGCGTCAACCTACGTGCGATGTCAGGCCATAGACGTCATGGACTATACCGTCCCCCTTCCTCTCCCTGAACTCTCTTCTCTCTTGAACTCTCTATGAACTCTCTTAATTCTCGGTTCTACGAACTTTTGTATTCTCCAATTCCTCGAGAACACTAGTGTGCAGATTCAACCGGTTCCTGTCTGAACCTTTCGGGAAGGATTCTCTCGACTCGCTTGTTCTGAAGGCTCGTCGCTGCCCAAATTCGCAAAGTAAGTATGCAAGCTAAAGCTTTCCCCACCAAGTTTACAAGGAAGCGTCAAGTCAGAAACGCTCATAAGGCACGCGTGGAATGCGCTTCGGACAGACGCTCCAGATACTGCATACCAATGCCTGCTACGTATGCAGTTACTATAAACATACTTCAACACATTTCGGAGATAATCGGTGATCTTATCTGTTTCGTTTGCATGGGATCTGTGTACTTCATGTCCAAAGACATTCTGATAACAATGGAACACGAAAAAGATGCCGTACGAAACAGCACAGAGGAAAATGTATGACACACTGCGGTGTGTCATGCGGTCTGGAACGTGTGTCAAATTCTAATCACCAATGCTTAGTGAAGACACCAGCAAAATAACGATTATGACGCCCTCCTTCCTAACCCCCCCTTCCACACACACGAGTATAAAAAAGGAGGAAACGTACTTGTCATGCCGTTTTGTTGTTGCTGTTCTCGCTGCTCATCCTTTCGTTCAGCTTCAGCACGTTCTAGGCGTTCCAACTGGAAAATACAGAATTAAAAATAAGAAGTTTACATCAAAGCTGCATTAAAATATTTTTAAATCTGAAAGAAACTTACACGGATCTGGAAGTCGCGGAAGACCTGGACCATGTAAGGCATAGCATAGTCGGTGATCTTGTTCTTCCATGCCAACTCAAGGATCACATGAGGATGAAGAAGGTCATAACAGTGGTAGAGAGCAGCAGCAAAGCATTCATAGAGACGTTCCTCGAGGAAGAACGCAATCAATTCCTCAGCCAACTCGCTCGATCTCGACTCAGCTGCGTACTCCATCGCATCCTGAATGATCACAAATGCGCATATAGCGAACACGAGGTTGACCGCGTCCCCTAAAGACCAATCAGCGAATCTGCTGAGCGTTACCTTGTATAATTTGTCCTTCTTACACAACTCGATCGACTGTTTCCATCGGTTGTTGCCTTTGAAAAGATAGGCAGAAATTCGTCTGAATTCGACAAGTGGGTGATTCTCCAGTTGTTGCGCCAAGGAAATGTTATCAAAGTTGTCATGCGAATCAATTGAGGCGCGCAGACCCGCGTGATCTTCCTGAAAAGGCAGTCAAAATTACGACTCACCATTAAACAGCAGTTATCATGATAATAAAAAAAAACAGAATTTTTTGAAAATACAGAATACAGAAGGGTAGCATCACCCTGGGGGTGATGCCGTTTGGACGCGCTGACTTTTGGTTGCGAGCTCATCTATGAAGAGCCTATATTACCAGCTCCACAGAAAACTTGTAAACAGGCTAATTTGACATCCTCCTTACGAATATGACATTCATTCTTGGCGCTGGCGCTAATGGATGACACTACGATTACCTGCGCTCCGCTAAGGCTGAGCCCAGAAGGTAATCGTAGTGTCCTCCGTTAGCGCCAGCGCCAAGAATGAATCTCATATTCGTAATCAGGATTCTCCCCTGCTTACGAGTTTTCAGCAGTTTGGTGATCTAGGCAATTCATAAATGAGCCAAAAGTCAAGCCGCAACCAAAAGTCAGCGCATCCAAACGACATTAGCCCACCCTGAGTCACAAGCACAGCTTCAAATTGAACGCTGAAAACAGACGTTGGGGGTGGGGGCTTCAAAGAGTTAGCGTGCACTTCGCGTTAGCGTTCAAGACACTGCGGCCAAGTAAGAACGCCACTTACAGATACTGGCCTGAATTAGGGATACTACTAGTTGAGAGTAGGAGTTTCTAGGTCACGAACAAGGTTCCTACAGGGTAAAGAAACAAAAACACTAACAACACCGACCTCATCTATGAGAAGTTGATTCAACGCCTCGTTGATTGCTTGTTATTGAGATTCTGAACCTGCTTCAGATATGGCTTGATGAGTGGAATATGCTTCACTGGAACAAACAGACATAAATGTAGTTTCCTTACGCTTTTACACAGTCTCATTGGGAAGGTCAACAGATTATCACGACCATGACAATTATCTATAATTTGTTTGTTTACCCTAGACAATGAGAAGAAATGGACAAAGGTCAGGAAGGGGCCATCGGTTTAAATGTGCGAGACACAAGCGCTGTGGGCAGGGCGTGCGCCTAGAAGGGAGGAGCCAAGAAAATCTCGTAAAGCGGTTCCACAGCACCCCAATCAACAGGAACAGTGGATAAAGGTCAGAAAGGGGTCACCGATTGAAGAGTACGAGACACGCGCGCTGTGGTCGGAGCGTGCGCCGAGGTGGGAGGAGCTACTTAGAAATTCTGCAAATGTTTCCAGAGCACCCCAGACAACGGGAAGAAGTGGATAAACGTCAAGAAGGGATCACCTTTTGACAAGCTCGAGACACGCACGTTGTGCGCGCAATCTGCTCAGTGGTGCGCGGGACGTCCAAGGTTCATAAATCACTGTTCTACAGCACCCCAGAGACTTGGAAAAAGAGCAAAGATGCGCAGGAGATTGGCTATCGGGATGAGAAAGCATGCCCAAGGTAAGCAGTTCTGGTCCACAACAAAGCTGTGAAGATTAATGCCGTTATCAACGGAGACGATTTCAAGACGCTGAGCTCAAACTTTCAATCCCCTGGAACGCTAGAGGAAATTGTAGTTTTTTTTCTACAGCAGGAAAATGTGAAACATAGGAAAACTAGTAATTTCCTTCAACAAACTTCAACCGTCCAAATTTTGGTGGATTCCGCAGCGGTCACTTGTAAATCGAACTCACTCATTGACCTTTCCATGTTGGCGAGCAGTGGCCTAACATTCGGGGATCACAGCAAAGGCTCGAGCCACTCGACCCCCCCCCACTACCGCATGCTAAATCGGGGATAACAAGTCATGATTTTGGAAATCAGAGGAAGGATGTAGCGATATTGATTACAGGCTACAGAATTCAGAGTCAACCAGAACACTCACGCTTCGAGAAGAACTGAACAGTTCGAGAATGATCAAGTCGTGGAGAAAGTACTGCCAAAAGGTCATTGATGAGCAACGGCTTGTAATCCAAGTAGAATTGCATCGCCTTATAGTACAACTCGACATTTGCTACCTGAATATTTAGACGTTATGTTATAGCCATGGATCATTCAATGAGGAGCTTAGGCTAATCTCACCTTAGCAATAACTTCCTTGAAATGCTGCTCCCTCCACGATTCTGTCGGATGTTGCATCATTGTCAATGCTGCGTTGTCAAATTCTTCATACTTATCATACAGGAATACCAATTCGGCCCACAAATGAGCATGTTCAGCGGCACGCAACACTTTCGGGATGTTCACGCGACTCCAGAACAATTCCAAATGCTCTCGCATCTTCTCCGGCTTATATTTACTGTATAAGATAGCCAGCTCCGTGAACATACCCATATGGGCTCGTTCCAAACCGAGTGCTGCTTCGAGAAGACCTGGAACACATTCACATAAAATATCGGAAAGAGGGATTCACTGCCAACCTGCTTGATGACGCAGGGGAGAAACGAAAAAAAGCGAAGGGTCTGAAGAAAGCAAATACCAATTAGTTCCTCGAAATGTCCGCGATCTTGGTAGAAGTTGTTGAGTTCCTCCAGCTCATCTGCGTGAACAACAATGTGCAAACCGCACATCTGAGCCAAACGGAATTCCCCGTTCTCAACGCAGGCAAAGCACACCTGGAATAAGAATAAGTTGGAACAGTATGGTCACTCCACAGACTACGATTCTGCAGGATACTTATTGCTACTAAACTCTTCTCGGGGAGACGGACAAGACAACCGCAACTTGTCGAGGATTCGCGCGCGGTGTATCCTGCGCGGCAGATTCTCGATAAGAATCATCTTATCGATTGAAGCAGCCAAAGTGTGGGGAATAAAAGCGGAGGCAAGATTCCATGCCGCTTGCTATTCTCTTTTCCGCCCTTTCGAAATTCAAATTAATTTGAGCGGCCATGTGAAAAAGCTCCCCTCCATCTCGCGGGTGGTGTCGCTTGCCGCGCTCACCTCGTCTTATTACGATTGTCTTGACACATTGCACTCTCCCCGAAAGACAGAGCGCAATTCAGGTTAGAAGTCAATGTGGAAAGACAAAAGAACAACAAAGAGAGCAATTGCATACCTGCTTCCATGTCTTGGTGCTGTTAGCCTTTCGAGCGGCATCGACCGCTCCTTGGTACTCTCCCAGGCGAACAAGGGTGACTGAGAGCTTGGCAAAGTTGGAAATGTTGTTGAAAAGAATTTTCGCCGCTTCGTACATGCCATTGTCAAAGCATCGATCGCCAATCTTCAAAAGCACATTGAATTTAGCCTGCTTACCTTTTTCAAATTAAATCTGCCGTCTTACCAGGCCGATTTGCGCATGATTTGGTCCAGAGATAAATTCCTCCAACTCAGTGAGACGACCAGTTTTGGCCAATGCATAGACCAACTCAGTCTCGATGTACGACTCGCGAGACTTCTTGCGGGCCATTTGAAGGAACCGCACGAGATCCTCCCAATGTTCTGAATAAGAAAACTTCGTAAAGTTCTAAAATAACTCTAACACATGTTAACAAATACAACTGTAACAAAAATGTTACACACCAGTTTGAGTACACTTGCTAACAACTTCCATGTAGGCTCCTGGATCATCAGCCCTAATGAACGAGTCAACTGCTTCTTTGACCATGTCTTGCCTCAACTGAGCCTTGGCAAGACTTGCCCACACGTCTGATTGGTTGCACTTCTCGGCGAACTCGTAGGCACGGTCGAGATTCGCTACATTGTCAATCAACACCTGAATTGCAGAACTCAGAGGATCGAAAACTTCTCGGAAAGATGTCTGACGGAACGCTACCCACATTGATGGCGCTGTTGTTGACGTCGAACTTCTTGAAGATGGCAAACGCCTCTTCATAAAGCTCACTAGAGATTGCAATATTGGCGATATCTGGAGCATCATAGTTGTCGAGTTTTTGGATGTACTCCATTACTCTTGAGCGATCGGCCTAAAGCAATAAGAACTAATCGGTGGCCAGAAATGAGAAGCCAAAGTGAAAGGACTTACCCTCATTGCAGTGAGAATAAGCAAGTTCTGCAGATTGCGATGCTCTGAGAAGGCCGAGTTGTCAAGAACAATCTTTTCAAGCAGTTCGATGAGCTCATTCGGCAGATCGGCTGCCATGAAAGCTTTCACTGTTGCTGATATGTCTTCAGGGTCTTGGGTTTCAGAAAGGGCAGTTTGTACGACCTTCAACGACAAATTACTTTTCGATAAACATATGAAAACAATGTTCCCAAAATACCTGATCAATAAGTTGTCTTCTGTACTGATTTTCCTCATTGAGCACTTGCTCCCATAGTCCATAATCGCGGCGACGGACAAGGTAACGCGCCAGATTTTTGAACAAGGAATTCTCATTACAGACCGCAATCAACTCGGCATCACACTGGCCACGTTCATATGCCAAGAAAGCAAAATGAGGATCACGTTTTTCACAGTATCTAAAAACAGCAGCTTGAATGAATGCTGAATTTCTTACCATCCAGAAAAACTGCTTACTTTCCAACCACACGGCTATCATAGTAAGGGTTCTCTCTGAGGAATCGATCAGGATTGTTGTTAGCATCGATGTAAATCTTGGCCATTGCATTATGAGTGGCTGCGTCTGTAGCACCATCCTGCACGCGGGACTCCAGCCAATGAGAAAGGAGCTTGAGCCTGAACGAAGCCTTTCTCAGGTGTGTTCATCGATCTCGACGAGCATCACATCGCGTCCAAATTTCGCGATTGCTCGACCACGATCGGGGGTGCTCCACTGCCAGCGGTGCCTGCCACAACGGCACAATTTGCAACAGTGCGGCAACAGCAAAACTGCCGTTTGGCGAGTTGCCGTTGCGGCACCGCCGGTTGGCGGTGAAGCGCTTCCGGTCGTGGTCGCGCGATCCGATAGCGCGATCACGAAGTCTGAACGCGGTCTTGCAAGGAGAAGAGAATCAAACCTGTTCCTCTTCTCAACTTCTGCTACCAATTCGTCAATGTCGAATTTTCCACGAGTATTGAGGATCAGCTGCTTAATAGCATCTTCGGAACAATCAACATCAAGCAAACCTCCTACGACAATCGGAAGGCGAGCAGAGTTGACCTGGAACAAACAGCTCCTGCAGTCTGAAAAAACCAGGAAAAAACTCCGAAACTCACCTTTTGCACGAAAACCTCGATGTATTTCTGAAGCTGGTTCCTATATAAATACAGGACGAGATCATGAACCATATCATGGCGATCACAGACGATAATTAGGGGCAGCTGAAAAAGCCCTTCAATAGAATCATCCCTTGGACCACTTTTCGAGTTAGAATACAAACCTGATCGGCAAGCTTAGCCTCTTTGAGGAAGTTCTTAACACGCTCTGCGTCGTAGCAGTTCGACTCGCGGCAAATACGCTCTACTTCCTTTATTTGACCAGTACGGGTTGCAGCCTAAACAGGGTACAAATCACTGTAAGCACAAAAAAACAGCTGTCCTAAACTACAAAAAGTTTACTGGCGATCGGGAATCGTTTACAATGAACCGCGCTGTCGAGAAAGATTTTTTAGCGTCGTTCCAATAGTGAACCATTAAAAAAACCCAAAATTTTCTAATCATGCGTTAGATAACGCGAACCGACGTAGTTACAGTGAAGCGCTTTCCTGCGTATCGTGTCACGCGAAGGAGCTACATGACAGCAACCCTCAAAAAAAGTCAGGCCTTTTGCTTCGATCCCCTTAGAAGTATAGTTTTTGCGGATTCCTCGAAACTTCATTAGCTTGCGTTCAAATGTATCTAAAAGCGAATATGACCCGACTATATGTCATTGAAGCTTTCGATCGCAGGTTTTCATACGGCTCTATTAGAGAAACAAAGCTTTACCTTTCCAATGAAAATAGTGAATATGCCTCTACGACAGCAAGAACCGTCTTGAATTTTAGAAATGAAAGACCTGCAGATCTCGCACCCTCGTGTTTACTGAGCACCAAAGTCGATCGCAAAACAGAAATAACGACGGCATTCGAATCAAAACAATATTTATTTTCACGTAGGCAGTCAGAGTACATTCTGTAACTCCTTAGGAAGATAAGCTTTTTTGCATTTGCAAGAAGAAAACTCGACGCCAAAGGTCTGTTCCTTCTTCGCACAAAAGGATTTCCTAGCTGTCTCATTTCACTCCAATTCCCTTGGGATGATTTCTGATTTCGTAGACTCATTTTAGGAAACTAAACGGAGGCCAAACTTCGAGAGCGCGTCCATACCTCGCTATTCGATCGCGCGATTTAAGCTATAGGATCGCGTAATTCTGAGCTTCCTCCGGCAATTTACCTATAGAAATAAGTACCGTTTGAACTAAGTCATAGAAATTAGCCTACCCAATAAGAATGACTAACACAGGCTTCGAAGCAGAATTAAAATGCTCAGGTTCCTGACTAAGATTTTTAGCGGTAAACGTGGCTATGTGGCTACGCATTATTCACCTGGATATACTTGAAGTGCACTTCAGGATCCTGGCTGAAGTTCACAATCGATCCAAGGAAATAGAACAATCCTTCGTAGCTCTTGTGAGTCTCGAACATATCAATGAGCTTCTCGGTACCCAATTGCTCATGATATTTGGATGCAATTTGAACCACAACCTGGAAAGGGCAAACAGTCAGAGATATAATTTTCTTTTATACAAAATAAATGGAAGAATAGTCAAAACTACGCTGTCGAACCTGTAGATTTTGACGAATATTTTGCGTGAGCATCGCTTTCAGGCACTCAAGAGAGTCGTCCACCGACAATGAGCCAAAGTAGTTGACCAGCCACTTGAAAGGCGGATTTAGAACACCAGCGTAGGTTAGAGGGCACACCATCAGATGGAAAGCATTTGATGACGTAGTTCAACTCACATCTGGTTTGAAGTGTGTTGTGTGCACAACAGTGCGCTTAATATCGTACAGATCTGTGAAGTGTTCCAAGGCGCGTTGAAGCAATCCCGCTTTCTCGCAAAGCTGTCCAATCTGTGGCCTATCGTAGTGACTAAACATCTTGTTTCCTAGGATAGCGTCAGCCACCTGAAATTAAAGGATTTACTTCGAAATCTTGAGAAAAAAACAACACTGAAAGCCATCTCGTAAAGGTGAACGCGATGGCTCACTTGCGGAGCTGCAAGGAGATTCATTTCGAGCAGGCGAGTTTGCAGATGACCTTCTTCCGGCTTGTCATTTTTGAGCACTTCCAACAAGAATTGAGTACAAGGCTGCACAGCTTGCACTTCCATGAAGCAATCGATGATCTGAACGCACAACAGAAATGTTCAGAAAGAAATTTGGAAGAACACAACCCAGCCAAGAAGTAACTCTATCCAAGTTCGTTGAAAGAAAAGCTAACCTGATTCAAATCCGCCAAAGGCTCTCCATTCTCGCCCTCCATGACCATCATTTGAGCAAATTTAGCGCCCGCTTCCTGGTTTCCAGAACGCAAAATCTAAAAACGAATAAGCAGCTAGGGGTGGAACAAGAACAGTTATGGAACAATATCATTCTCCATGTATTCGGCTTGGGAGGGGGGATTCCTGCGCTTTCGCCAAGTTCCTCCAGTTCTTCTGAAGTATTAGGTCTTACATGTCTTAGGACGAGACAGGTAAACTGCTGTTACGAAGTGGTGACAGTGAAGCCACCCCAGCTACAGGCTAATGCCGTTTGGACTCCAGCAACTTCGGCACCGAGCTCATTTTTAAATTACCTAAGTCGCCAAACCCGCTGAAAATATGTACACAAGGGTTATTTACCATCCTGATTACAATTATGACACTCATTCTTGGCGCTGGCGCCAAGGGATGACACTACGATTACCTCTTGGGCTCAGCCTTAGCGGAGCGCAGGTAATCGTAGTGTCATCCATTAGCGCCAGCGGCAAAGAGGGCGAAGTCATATTCGTATCAGGATGTAACTACCCCTACATACAAGTTTTTAGCGGATTTGGTAAATTAGGCAATTTAAAAATGAGCACGGTGCCGAAGTTGCTGGAAGTCCAAACGGCATTAGCGCCAGCTATAGGAATCTAGATGTTTTTACAGTATGGCTTATACAAGATTGGATGAGTGTCACTCGGTGCCCATACCAAGCCGAAAAGCGTTTATTTTTCATTATACAATCAATTATCGTCATGAGTGCTTTCGATGACGTTAAAAACTTTCACGATTCTTCGATAGTCAACTTAAAGTGTACTCGATTCTCAAAATCATATCAGAACTCTTCAAGTCAAAGCCAACCTGTCTGAGCTGGAACAAATAGTCAGGTTCGAAGCCCACACGCTTCGCGTAGAGAATAATTTTGTCGAACTGGCCAGTTTCCGCGAAGCATTGAACCACCTGAGCATAGGTAAGGTATTGGAGGGGCAAATTAATGTGAGTGTGACGTTGGAAGCCTGAGGCTGCTGTCATACTTTGCGTCAGCGTTCCGAGCGGTTTTCAACGACCGCCCGCGAAACGCTCAAAGCGCTGGCACGCGCACAAAACGCTGAATCAATACCCATACTTTTCGTTGCTCGAAACGGTGACTAAGTATTATATAAACGCACTCTAACAATTATTATATAAAATTTCAAACTAGTTCAGGTCACCTACCTTATGCGGAACATTGCCACGGAGATAAATCGACAACGCTACCGTAGGGTCATGAGGGCGAACTAAGTCTCCTAACTCTTCACAGCACTCCAACTTTTGATCGTTGAGCCTGGAAAAAAAAACTTCAAATTGAACTTTCCCACCTATCGAAAGAAGGATGAAAGCAGCAAAAGGAGCAGCTCGGCGACGGTGGGTGGGGTCATTTTGACAATAGCTACTTGTCATCGACGTGTCGACCCATTTAGAGAGCCATTCTGTGAGCTTACAAGAGTTCGCAGGTTCTACCATGGTGGCTAGACGAGCCTGTTCCAGATTCACAGGAGTTCACACGTTTCATCAGGGTGAGAGTCATAAACCGGAACTAGTGAAGCACCGAGAGTGCAAAATGCCACCCCCCCCTTCCCCCGTCGCCGATCTGCGCCCCAGCAAAATATTCTTAAAAACACAGTGAGCGATGTGTTCAACATCAGGATCAATCCCATTCCCCTCAAACATCCATTACAACTTCAAGGTCAAACAGTGATTGAAGACTTACCATTTGTTCAGCAATTCTTTGCGTCCTTGAGCAAGAACCGGACGGCACAGCTCGAGTGTCTCATATTTGTTAAGTTTGCCCTAAATTAGTCAAGCACTCAGCGCTTGGTCAGCTTAACCTCAAGCACATCAAGATCCTCGGCTATTAAAATGAATAAAAAGGGGGATGTACCTGATCCAGCAGAATACCAAAATACTGGAGCAATGGTGAAGCACCACCACCAGGATTGGCAGGACATTGTTGGAATTTCTGGATAGTTTGAGGCGTGCGAAGAATACCCTAAAACAGAACCAGGCTGATGTTGTGTCACCAGTAAAGCTCGGAATTTATGCTCTTGGAATCTGATCGTCGTCACCTGTGGAGCGGTGGCCGCAACTTTTGCAGCTTCAGCAAACTGCCCGTTACCGAAAAGCAAGTTGAATTTGCGCACAAACAGCTCCTCCGCACCTGAAAATTCCCAAATCCAATTGAATATGGACTAGCTGGGCATAAAGTTCTATATCAGCGCTTACCTGGTAAATCACAACGGACAGCAAGTCGAAGGGCTAGATCTGGATTTTGCAGCTGCTGTGTGACGAAAGGAATCATGTTGTTCTCATCGATCGACACCGAGAGCACCTTCAAGTAGCTCGATGAACTAACTACTCAACTGAAGAAAGTTAAGGTCTACTAACTGACCTGCCTTTGCGATTGATGCCCATAATTCCACCAGTAGCTTGGTATTCGCATGTCACGAAAACGGTATCCGTAGAAATACGATTCGAATAAATACGAGAACCCGATTCCATATCATACAAATGAACGAGGCCATGCTTTGTCACCAAATACGCGATGCCGTGCTTTGATGAAGCCTGAAAACAACTTGACAGTGATTGCAACGGAATGGTACTTCTCATAGCGCTACGAAATTGATGCAAGTGCCAGACTGAGAGCGCGTTCATACCTCTCGATCTGATCGTAAAGTACGAACGCGCTCTAACAGCTCGTTTATGTGCATATATGAATAAATAAACAAATCAAATCACAATACACACTCCGAAGGTATCGCGCAATCATAATGGATAGGAATGTTAAGGCGTCGTTCATACACAGCGCCGAGATGGAGTGTGGTGAAATCGGACAAATCGACAAAATAGGGGGACCCACGAAAAGGACACGATACTGATCGATTTTACCTTTACTAACAAAAATCGAAACGTATCTAATCCTTTTCGTCAATCCTCCCAACTCTCCCGAACTACGTTTTTTTCAGATCGACAACCACATTTTTCCTTTCTGCGGATTAGTCGACTCTTCGAAATCATTAAGCACGAACTTGAAATTCTGGGAAGATTAGTATGCTTCAGTTCTATCAAACGAGGTTGTTAAATTGAATCCTTTATGGCTACACGTTTAAGTTTTCTCGTCTACTTCAGAGGCTGAAATTAGCTCGCTCCAAATCTGCAAACTACCCAATCAAGCGCCTTCTCCCCGTCTAGCGTTCGATTTCGTGCTGAGAACACTCCTGGAAACCCGATAATAACAACGTTCAACTCACCAAAGATTCCACTGATGCGTGAAATATTATTATTGCGCAAACAGCAGAACCTTTGGTGAGTTAAAAGCTGTCATTGTCGGGTTTTAGGGGGTGTTCTCGACGGCATCGGAAAAGTTGAAGGGGGGAAGGCGTTGGTCGGGTAGCGTGCAAAAGCTTCGAGCCCTTTTCAGACCTTTGAACAAGAAGAGAAGGTCGAAACATCCGGGTGATAAAAGAATCCACCTAACAAGCTCGCTTGACGGAACTAAAATATACCATTTTCACTTTAAATTCACCCCTTTTCAAACCAAATTCACCCTTTTTCAAACCAAATTCACCCCTTTTCAAACCAAATTCACCCCTTTTCAAACCAAATTCACCATCACTTTTCAAATCAAACCACACTTATTAGGGCGGGCAACTCATCAACCAGATCACGCCAGACACCACTGCGAGCCCCGCCCCGACGGCCACGCCCACTTGTCAGCGGCATAGATTTTCAAATCTTGTTTCATAACTTCTGCTTATGTGACTTTTATCTTTTGCTGTTTCCCACAAACACTTTGACTGAAAACGACTGGGCATTGACACATGGCCGACTCCGCCCATTCTCTAGAGTTTGGCAATCTAAGCTCCGCTCCTTGACCACGCCCACTTGCTTTTCGCGGAATTTTGATATTTTTCAAAGTTTTTGCATTTTTGGACTGCTACGTGAAGCCCCGCCCACTATGAGAGGCTCCGCCCACTTTGAAGAAGCCCCGCCCACTTTTCAAAAATGGTGCAAATCGGCAGTATAGAGTCTCGGCTGGCATGCTAGGGTATTGCTGATCATTCGGAACAAACTTTGCCTGATTTTCTTGTTCCGAGTGACGAACGAGACCCTAGCATGAAAGCCAAGACCCTATACTGCCGACATTGCACCATTTTTGAAAAGTGGGCGGGGTACTTCGAGTGCACGGAGCCTCTCGCAGCGGGCGGGGCTTCACGTAACAGTCCCACAATACAAATAATTTGAAGTTCAAAATTACGCAAAAAGCAAGTGGGCGTGGTCAAGGGGCGGGGCTCGCAGTGGTGTCTGCGTGATCTGGTTGATGAGTTGCCCGGCCTAATAAGTGTGGTTAATTTGATTTGGAAAGTGATGGTGAATTTAATTTGAGTGAACTTGAAGTGAAAATGGTATATAATTGGACATCGTGCCGAGGTTTCAAGTAAGGAGAACCTGGAGACTACCAAGAGGAGTCGAGAAGGGTGACATAACGGGTCAACAGGATGAGTCTCTTTCGTTCTCTCATCCTAGCCATAACTCGGTGCTAAGTATATCAACTACATAGCACAGGCTGAATATAAAAACTGATTGATTACAATTCCCATTTACGTCATCCATTCGCCATGCTCGCGTTCTCATTACGAAACAGCAATGTTTACGAATGCGTATCAAATTTCGCGCAATAACCCCTCTAAACAACATCGGCATTCCGAATCACTGAACATGAATAGGGAATTGAGCGAAACGCAACCCCATGAAAATGAAATGCCATGAAAATTTAGTATCAAAGGACCGCAACCTGGCACTAACAAATTTTCGGAACATGGCTACGTGCGATTATTCACAAAAATATCGATATCGAAAACGTACGATAGAGTCAATGCAAACGGTCAAAGTGTTAAGGTCTCAACAGAAGGAGGCAATCTTTCATGCTTTGCAGAGAGAAGTGTTGAATGCTGTTGCTCAACGAGAACACACAAAAAATATTCTGAGAGCTATAACACGCTAACTCGAACAACTTTGCGTTACTAATAGGATTGGCGCTGTTCAACTTAGAGGGGCAGCACTTCCGCTAATTCTTTTTGTTTGTTCATGATTACGTAACAGGTCTCCATTTGGTCAGACTATAAATTCCTGTGAAGACAGGAAACGATGAGAATGAGCTACTTTGGTCTCAGGAATTTGCAGGTCTTCACGAATTGATGAACAAGTACATATAGCATTCATGCCCCCACCAAGCCGCACTGCTCCACGAAATCCTTCAAACCTTGAAAATTCCCCTATAAACAATCCCTGACAACCATAACAACGTGCTTCTTCGCTGAATCATGAATCACTTTCAATGAGATCTTTGAGAAGACGACAGCCTATCAATCGCATCCCCAATCGTCGAAAAAAAAAGAATTACACCTTTGCGAAGGTTAATGTGTTACTTCTCGAAAAGAACCGGAACAATGAGTCACCGTAAAAATACATTAACAGGTTAAAAAGCCATAGTTACTCATATCTGGCTATCCACAATTGCTGTTCAACAAGAATCAGGATGTCAGGTTCCCACAATTTGTTTGCGGAGAAACTAGTTCTTGCCACAGCTAGGTTCCTCACAATCGCTAGATGAGCGACCACTATTGTTGCGTTCATACTTTGTAAAGGTGAAGAGCTTGGGCACCGGGATAATGTTCGTCTAATAAGACTATGGTACAAAGCCATTAAGTTGACAGATTAAGAGCGGAACTGGTGGTGCAATGGATGGCTCAGTCAGCGAAGCATGCCAGTTTGAACCTCGCCTGGGGTTCCCCCTTTTAGCCATAACTCAGCATTCCTGTGATGGAATGGGAACAAATCGATTCTGCCCATGACCTTCTTAGGCGAATCCGGAAATCACGTTCAACGTGTTCGCGGAATCTCTACACTCACAAAGTATGAACGCGTTTTTATAATGTCGAAGAAAAGTACAGCGCAAAATAAACCGAAAACTAAGAGAAAATGCAAAAAAGATTGTGAGTGCAACAAACCTGCATGGAAACTGGGAAGTCGTTAGCAGTCTCGGCTGTGTATGGAACGTCGACAGCTTTCTTTGGAAATGGCTGGTTACCAGCTGGAGGCGAACCAACTTCGATGACGTGAAGCTGAATTCATCGCTCATAATCGATCTGATCTTCTGATTGGACACCACATGAAAAACCGTAAAAACGCTCACTTTGCCTCCAGCCTCATTTTTAACAGAAAAACAGAACAGATTGGATGGGTGAGGATTCCCGTCCATTTTGAAGCGAACGAAAGATGCGGCGTGTCCTTCGATGGGTTGTGAAACCCTTCGCTCGGTGCTGTACAGCTGCATACTTCCAACAACACGATTCTCCTTGAAGGACATGTTTAAAATTCTTCAGGGACATAACCGCTAATAACAGACAAGGTCACCTTAGCAGCTATTCCAACAAGAACCAGCCATTTACACTCCGTATCAGCACGATAGTTGATAATTTGGCTACCAGCTAATGATTGGTGTCGTTCAAACATTTTAGTTGGTGCGCTTTCTCCTGAAAAGGACGTTTTTAATTAGCTGTGCTCCAACTCTGTCATGGTGACACGGCAGAGGACTGTTAATTCATGACCCTTCGACACAAACTAAAATGTTTTAGACACGTGATTAGACGCTGTCTCGCTGACCAACGCGATTTCTTTCTCATTTGAGTACACTTCGACACCGTAAAATATACGTAGCCAAATATCAACTGATCATGCTCCACGATAAAGAACAATTAATAAAAAATAATAGAAACTTATTCAGATTATTGATGTGCTTTTTACCTTTGCTGTTGTGAAACCCTTCGCTCGGTGCTGTACAGCTGCATACTTCCAACAACACGATTCTCCTTGAAGGACATGTTTAAAATTCTTCAGGGACATAACCGCTAATAACAGACAAGGTCACCTTAGCAGCTATTCCAACAAGAACCAGCCATTTACACTCCGTATCAGCACGATAGTTGATAATTTGGCTACCAGCTAATGATTGGTGTCGTTCAAACATTTTAGTTGGTGCGCTTTCTCCTGAAAAGGACGTTTTTAATTAGCTGTTTTGATGGAAAGGCGGACCTTTTCATACCTTCGATAGACCAGTGATAGACAGCTGTCTCGCTGACCAACGCGATTGTTTTCTCATTGATCCACTTCCAGAAAATGATATCCTCAGCATTTTGATGTGCTTTTACCTTTGCTTTCAGTTCAATATTGAATATTTGGAGAGTTTTACCCGCTGCAAAAAACTCTATCAAGCACTGGTAATCAAAGTGACTCCTAAAAGTGCGTTCATACTTTGCGTCGGCGTTTTGAGCGCTTCGAGCGTCCGCCAACATTTCGAGCCACTAAGAAAGTATTGGTATCGATTACTGCTCAAAACGCTGACGCAAAGTGTGAACGCTTTATCATTTCTTTCCAAGCGAACTCGCAAAACCTAATCAGAGAGATATCTTTCGTGAATCGAAATGCGCAAAGAAAGTTGCTCAAAGGAACATTTGACCGAGCGCCGTCCGTCGCCTTACGAGCAAAAACCGGTTCTTTCAAGAAGGGATTGGGTGGACACGAACGACGCTCGTCGCTTTTAGAGGGTCGCTAGTCAAATACACATAAAATCCTCGAAAACGGATGGGAAATGTCAGCTTTTTCTTCTGAGGAAACACCTCGAAGTGCTCTCTTGAAGTGTGCACACGAGAATGGTAATTTCAAGCAATTGGTAGTCGATGACGGCAGTTGACTCAGTTTTCGACCTTGGCAAACGTAATTTTCGCGACAGACCCAGGTCTGGATCACCATTCTCCTATGTTTGAAAGGGTCAAAGGTTTCGACTTTAGAAGAAACAGCGGTATTCATTTCTCGGTTGTAGCTGCCATGCATCTTCAACCTTACGCGATTGAAGTGCATTGACAGCCTTATCTTACGGAGTCTTCACCTCTGCAAGAGCTTGAAATGGGCAAAAATACATTAGACCTGCCCCCTCAAACGCTTCAGCAAACTCGAGAGGACTGACTGAAAAGTCAAGGTTTATCAGTCAGAGCAGTGGTCTTAAGGATCGTTTAAACGCTCGCGCACGGCAACCCTTGTGTGGTTTTTGTTCGTTTCATGCTTAAATGAACGCGTTGACCCCAAACGGTAGGCTTCGCAACCCACTCCAGCCTTATAATTATTAAGAAAAACACTTAGGACTCTGATTGTGCTAGGAATGAAAGAAAGTAGAACATGGACGTATAGTTTTCAGTACCTCTCATCCCCCCCACACAAAACACTTAAAGCTATTTTTAGCACTAAAATCAAAGAGAAACTCAGCCACTGAACGGAAAAGTCTGGGTTAACCGTTCTCCAAAAATGTTAGTGGTGGGAAAATAGTTTTTGAGATGGAGTGAAAGGGCACAAGCGCTGCTTATGAGCAATGCTTCATCGCCAAATGAAATTATCCAGTTATGGGCTCTCAGAGTGTGATGGGTGGCAGCGAATGCCAGAAAAGGGCAGCTGACTGCAAAAAGCTGTTCAACGTGGGAGTAATGCACCAGGTCCAGCTGATGAATTTTGCAGTTTTAGAGCCCTAATGACAATAGGCGAGTTGGCACACTGGCAACTGGTTTGGAAGCGGAATCCCGAATCGGCTCCCGCCAACGCCAGCCAGGCATTCTAACCTTTTCGAGACAGCAAATTGGTACCAGATGCGTCTGGAAGGATAAGAACCTGACCGCAAATCATTCCACAGGCCAAACGGCATTCAAAAAGGCAGCAAGGTTTTGGTAAAACTGAAACGCTGGCTCGAGAAATCAAGCCGTATTTTTTTAAAAAAGTGAGACAGCAGCATAGCATAGCAGCACAGCGGGAGTGAAAACCTGGTTGGTTGAACAGAGGTTAGCGACGCCTTGAGCTGATGAAATGTGAAAAAAAATGGAACCAGCCCAGGAATTGACCTCTCGCTGGCCGTTACTTGATACACCCAATCTCACTTTCTGAGAAAAAAAATTTCAACGATTCACATTTGAGAGCGATGATTTTCGCTGATGGATGCATAATGACCGAATCAGCAGATATTGGTCGCCTTTGCGGATTCATCGGATCTGCGAGATCGATAATAACCACTTGCTGAGAGTCCCCGATCTATAAAGATTTACGATCAACATTCAAAAGTTAGTGACGGCACTACAAATAATAATACAGAGAACTGGTCCCAACACCTTCCGTGAACTGTTAGTAAAAATACAAATTGGACAAATGATCCCGTTCGGGAAATGAGATTTCCAACTGTCCCAGCTGGGAATGCGGAAGCTGGAAGTTGGAGGAACGTGGGTTTAGTAGACCCGACTCAGTGGGATATGATCTAAAAAGAAGTGAGGAAGAGTTAGGGACCAGTGCTCCGGCAGCGGTTGTTCGAGATCGATTATTACCGCTTCCTGAGAGTTCCCACTCTAAAAAGAAAACTGAATCAAATAGGGTTATCCTGGTATGGACAATATGAACAACTGTAACGTACCATTTCGCGAACGACGATGAATTTGTCCGATTCCATGGTGACATTTGCGAAACAAATGTTTTGCGGGCGAATGCCCACATTGGTCAACTGAAAAACGGTGGAAAACGTACATTTGCGAGAAAAAAAAACAATAAATTGGTTCTTTGCCAGGGAAACTTCACAAACCTGAAGATGTTCATGAAATTTGATTGGAAGCAGTGCCATGATGACTTAGCTGTTGATAAGGAAAAACGTAAGAGGGAACCTGTCTCCGTAAGTTATAAATCTGTAAAAGATAACTAAAAGAGAAGAAATCGAGCAGGAAAGCACCAATGCGAACCAAGTAACGAGTTTTGTCGAGAGTTGGACTGCAATGAGGGCTATTTCCGTGAGGGTCAAGGTCTACCACCCTACCCTCTCTACGTACCAAACTTCTGCCCAATCAAAAGGAGAAATTGAGTGAGACAGCTTTAATAAGTGCAGAACTAAGGTACAACACGGTAGAAAAGCCCATTCAAAGGACTTCGTGACAACCCGATTTTCTTTCCGTATAAGTTCAAGAGAACTTCTTCATCATATCTTCTGGAGAATTCCGAGCATTTGAAGGAAGAAAATAAAGAATAGGCAAGGAAGAAGAAAGGAAGGAAAAAGAAAAAAGGAAGGAGATGAGCTTCCCCGTTGATATCCCGAGACGGTAAAACGGGGATTGCCGCAAGGGAGATAAATATTTTTTGAGAAAAAAAAGAGTCCCGAGAAGGGTGAACCAGCTCGTTCGTGCCGAGATAAGGTCTCAGCAGGTTTGCCAAGAATGACAAGCGCCAAATATTGCCCTATTTTTTATATAAGCAGGTAAGCGATTGCGCAATAGCCGTCTAAATGAATGAAAAGCGATGAGCTGGACTATGCTGCCAACCTAAAAGGCCAGGGTCGAAGCGCTGAAATGCGTTCGCAGAAAATAAACATGAGTAGCGGTGAACTTCGGAGTTTTGGTATAAAAATCAACAAGGCGGACCAAAGCGTCCGGCATAGCAACGCGAATCCGTCCCGATCTCGGCAGTAAAGCTTCAATTCCCTCTCGGGAAACATATGAGAAGGGAATAAGTGGCAGAAATGAATAAGTGTAAATGTTCCCCGCAAACAAATTAAGTGGCAGGACAGCCACCTGGCCACTGACCAGCCGCCAACTGGTCGCGATTCGTCATCGACGCGTCGCGCGGCCAGGCGCGCGCGGCCGAAAACAAATCGTTGCAGGACCCGCCGCAACTGGAGCGCCGGCTGGCCGGCCTCTGGGAAAACTTGCTGTACAGTTCTTGGATATTAAGCAGTACACAAGGTGGACAGCTTTGCTAGGAGGAGCGATATGCTCCCAGTAGAGCCATGGACAAGATGGCGAGCCTCTGGTTAACGGATTGGCCCAAAAGTGGAATTTTGGCCGGGATGGGCATCCCAATTTGGGGTAGGGAGTCCTGAAATTTTGTCGAGTTGCCCTCGGAAATACGGTTTTCAAAGCTCAAAATTCATTTGCTGAAGCAGCCCTGAGGGGAAGTAAGCTCCTGGCATCAGAAATCGCCTTTCAAGACTTTCGGAAGTTCCCATGGTATTTGAGCTGGTTTCATTGGGCTTTCAGTCGACTTTTGCTCTTAATGGAAGCTTGCTATGAAGATTTGGCTTGAAATACGATGGCAGAAAGCAACGCTACCGGTGGCACAGCCCCTGTAGGTGAAGCTGGGCCGGAGCATTTGGGAAGCATAGAGCGCGTCATCGGGGAGTTTTCGCGCAATCCGACCCCTGCACCTCTCCACTCAAATTCTTTTCTTTGATACGACCCTTCCCCTTCCTTTCCCCACTTTTTACCATTTTCTCGGAGCTTCCTTTTCGAGTCCCTCCACACTTCCCTCGAACGGGGGGAGAAGGGGGGGGGAGGGGTAAAGCGAAGCGCACTTAAAACGGAGAAAACTAAGAAAAGTCAATGAATGAAAACATTTCTTATAAAAGCAAGTACGACCCTTCTCCCCCAGCGACCAACTGCGATCCCCCAGTTGGGATCCTCCGCGCCCTAAGTTCCCTGCGGTAAGGATAAGCCGCTTGTAGAAATGAGGAACACAAGATGGCGGTCTAGGAAGACGAGGACGCCCGTAGTTGGAGGAAATCGTACCATAGACTTTCGGTTTCCTCTTATTCACAGAGACAGTTCTGAAAACACTAATTGTGATATTGCAGCAAAATGCCATCTCCCGCCCAGACACAATTTCCAGGGATTAGGGATTCCTTAGCGTGGCAGCCGTATAGTTCTTGGAGAGGAGTGGTTGCTGAGAGTGGTACTCATTAATGGGGAAAGAGTACAGGAGTCCTGAGTAACGGTGGAGATTCTCACTAACGCCCCTGCTCTTACCCCTTTCCTCGGTTGTAGTCGACGAGATCTCTTGGGATGTTCGAAGTGTAGATTATCAGATGTTGAGAACAGGTGAAATAGGGCGTTAAGTGGGATGTGAGCCAAGCATGGATGGAGATGGGTGGAGATAGCGCGCAAGGAACAATGTTCTCATCATCACTACGCGTCCTGTCGCTTTTCTTCCACTAGTTGTGCCTCTTTTGGCAGGAGGACCCTTAGATTTACTTTCTCTTTGTGACTTCATTCTGCCCAATTTTCACATTTTTCATAGATATCTCTAAGGAGAATCTTACTACGAGATATGAATCAACTCGATTTCATGAGAAAACCCTTCATCGTAATACATTATTTATTAGATTAAAAATATATTGAAATTCTGATTCCAGCTAGACTCCATGGTTGTGATGAACGACTTTCGCTTTCAGTTTCGGGAGCGACGATAAGTCCACAGCTGGTGACGGATCGGTTACTGGACGGATATACGTCTGCAAATAGTGATTCATTAAAACATTTATTTGTTCAAGAAATAGTGTATGCGAGCTAGTTGTCAGTTATTGGTACATGTCCTAAAGAACCCTCCACCTTCCGTGGAACGGTAAAATAATATTTTTGTAAAAAGACGTGAGCATAAAGTCATGCACGCTTTCTACTAGTTATCTGTTGACGCATGTTATCAGTGACACCTCTTCGTGATCAAGGTTCCAGACTACCTCTGGGCCCAGGGGATGTTCTGCCGTACGAAGAAAAAAATGCGACGGCACCCACCCCCCCCCCCCCAATATTTTTTTCTAGAGGGACCCGCCCAACC
>MU912290.1:1816-36247 GCA_036418165.1 Cooperia oncophora
CCATCTAAAGAGCTTCATGATTTGACAGGTTTATCGTGGTGGCTTGACGAGCTTGCTCCAGCTTCACAAGACTTCACAGGTCTCACCAGAAAGTTACTTGTTAACCGGAACTAGTGAAGTAATGTAAGTACAAAATGCCCCCTTCCCCCGCCCCCGAACTGCCCGGATGCTATAGTGTAACGAAAATCGTCATGATTTCTTTCAGATCCGTCCGTTTCGCTGATTCTGAAAGCAAATTTGAGTTCAGCACCCCTAGGCTGATTCGCTGGTCTCAAAGACCTTTACAATACAATCAAATTTCTTTCTAACAACTCGTGTTTGTTACACGTTCCGCGTGTTATCCGTCTTTCATTTTTCTCTCCCATTCCATTTATCTTATCTAATATACGGCATGAGTTTTGTATAGGCGCATTTGTTGAAACTGCTCCTTTTTTCACCTTTTTCATCACTCCTTCTCCTCTGTAGTCTTTACCCTTGTTTCGTCAATTCCATCCCCCTGAAGAGCTTCGGTTGTAGAAATAACGGTGATTCGTCTGGGAAAGAAGCGGAACGGATAATCCGTCCTCTGGAGGGTTTTCTTTTTCCAATCACTTGGGGTTTTTTTTATTTCTAGTTACACTACACTGCGAATGGTTCTGGTGACCAATCGGATTTGATGGTTAGTCAAAACCGGACTTGTGGTGGATTCGCACTGGATAAATGCACATCTCCTTCTACCTCGTAAGGAACATCGAGTTGAGCACCTTTGGGCATCACCTATCACCACAGTGTAACCCAAAAGTAGCGAGGAGCAACGCAACTAGTACGCAATCCTTTTACTGTTCGCATCTTGCCGCGTATGCAACAAACCGCTCATTGTCAAAACATGTCGTATTCCTAGAGCACACCTGATGCTAGGGACGCACTGGTGCCCAGGACTTGCTCAAAGGCATTAGGCACGACAGCTTGGCAAATTTGGTCTACAATGGCACCGGGAGTGCTATATAGTGAGAAATATGGCGAAAAAGCGAAGTAAAACTGTCGAAAAAGTGCAGAGAAGCCTTTGTTCTTCTTTGAAAGCAATTTCGGACGATATTCCCACTGGCATCATGCCCAAAACCACTACCATCGATTTGGCTGCATGCACGAGCTCATATATCCATGCAGCATCGCAGCCGCTTCATATCAGTTCCCTTCGCTTCATATTGTACTTCGCAAATGAAGCGATACGAGCATCAGCATGGTCGTACTTTAAGGGCAGATTGGTGCAGCTGTCGGCCGGGTCCTTATGTTGCAGCTTGATAGGGCGTCATAAGAAGACCGTCGTCGGGCAGGGCGTCACGCTGCTCCTGCTCATGGGCAAAGGCGCAGAATTCAGTTCTGCTAGTCTATCAGGCGTACACATCGTGGGGATTTATCATCCCCACGATGTGTACTGCCTTCAATGCTCTCCTCAGAATCTCTTCTCCATTACGAATCCCTTCCACATCCGACCAACTTCTACTCCAATCTAACCAAATTTTCCTAAGGAAGGGTGCCGTCGAGGGAGGATGGAGTAGAGGAAGGGATAGCGGAGCAGGTCGTACCTTCGGGATTATCTTTCGGGTTTTCTGGCTGGAAAATTTTTTTGCAATTGTTGTTTTCCCGCTTCAAGCTCACTTCATCTTCCCTAAACCACCGAGCGCCCAAAATACTGTTTCGATCACTGTTGGTCGGAAGTGTTACCCCCCCCCCGCAACTCCGCTTCACGGTAAGTTGTAAATTCTGGTAAAAGCGTAGCTAATGGGAGTTGTACCGGAGCAGAATGTTGGAGATGTGCTATGAATTGTGAGATTCTCCCCAGAGCTAGGACGTGCCGTAGAGGGTAGACACCTCGGATCAGCTATCAAAATGGTACTTCCACGGGGTCGTCTACTAGGGGTTATAGTGCCCTCGAAAAGGGGAGGATCAGCGATCAGAAAAATGTTCCTCAGGCTAAATACCTTTCCCTCCTCTGAGAGTATACCTCCCCGCCGTGGGGGGATCCCCAGCGTACGACGTGCCCTGCCTAATGCACTGCCACCAGGGTACGGCATCGTTGTGTGAAACATGTGGGGAGTCGTACTTTTCGGCTGGGGAAGAGGGGGGGGGGAGCCGTGTTTGATTATTGTGTTGGGAGAGGAGAGTCATACATGGATTTGAGAAATTTGCTGCGCTGAGAAAAAAAGATTTTCCTGGTTGTTTCGCGTGATTCTTTTCGCGTGATTCTCATGTGTTTCATGTGTACTGTGTACCCTCACCCCCGCACGACGGAAAATCTTTGGGCGAAAAAGTGGAAAATGTAAGAAAGTGGTGGGGAAAGGGGAGGAGGGAGTCGTAATGGCACAATCATTTCACACATTACGATGCTGTACCCTGACTGCCACTATCACGTGAGGATTGTGCTTTTGCGGTTACAGTTCTCGTGTTGTAGTTGCGGCTATTTCTACTAGATTTCTACTGATCGCCGTCTAGCAGGTGTCTGACCAAGAGAAACTTATTTTTTGCCTAAATGAGTTTTCTCAATCCGAACATGAACGACAAAAGCCATGCTTGTACGCGTTTCAAAAAAAATCTGTAGCGACGACACGATAGCAAAGTGCCCTAAGAAAAGAAAGCTGAAGAAAGCACCACGTAAAAGATGTTCCTATTGTGGAAAGTCGCTTTCTACCCAAGCCAAAAAGCTTCTCGCTTCCACAGTCACTAATTCATAACTGAGGCGGTGGGCAATCCGAGTAGTATTTGTTTCCCTATTGCCGTGTCCAACCGCTCTGTGCCCCATAAAATGAAACGTATTATTTCATTGCGCACCATATCGCATGTGATGCGGAAGCGGTGTAATGGCAATGTTTTTTTTTGCCGAGGACGGTAAAGAAGCGTAATATGTTGGAATTAGATTCGGGTGGGAAGATAGGAACACTGGATTGTAAGGCTGACTCGCCTCTGGAAGTCACTGTGTACGCCACATTCATTAAGTTACCGTTTTGGGTGTTTCACTTTAAACGATCGTAACTTTTTTAATACTCATCGGATTTAATCGAAATAGGCACCATTCGAATCAGCACACTTTTGCCAATGTGACAGCAGTCGAGAAATCCCATCAAAGTAAAAAACTGGGTGGTCGAAAATTCACGAAATCCACTAAGGCTTTTTTGCCTGATTGATGAAGTATTTTTCCAGCAAGGAAGTTCTGAAAATGTCTGAAAAGGTGACAGTCGGTTGGAAAGGTCTGAGAATATGGTGGGTGAGGTAGAACTTCAACTCCCAATTCGTTCAATTTATGGATAGTGATTTGTGAAACGTGTGGGCGGGCGTTGCAAAAGAATCGGACCCTTTCTTTTGATAAGTGTTGGCTGCAGCTGACAATATTTTCGGTACATTTGGTCGGTTTGTTCACAGTAGGGTTCTGCTGTGATGGTTTGGCCTGGTGATGAAAAGTTATAGTGGATTACAACAGCCGATGACCACCAAACCTGACCAGAATTTTTTTTCGCGAGGGTTCGGCTTTGAAAATTACCTCGGTGGTTCCTCCAAATCCAACCACTGTCCGGAACGTCTCCTATCATACATGATCCATTTTTCATCACAGGTGACAAATCCGTTCAAAAACGGGTCAATTCTTTTGCGCAAAAGCAGTGAAGAAGGAACCTCGAGACGTGCCGATTCCTGCCGGTCACTCCGATTGTGGGGCACCCAATTGTCGAGTTTTTTCACCTTCCCAATGCGTTCCAGACCATCTGCAACAGTGGATTTGCCAAGGCCTAGCTCTTCTGCTATCTCTCGAACTGTTTGGGATGGGTCAGCCTCCAAAATCCCCCTAAAATCCTCGTCAGGATTATTGCTTTAGTCGACCGCTATGAGGTGCACCTCAAGGCTGAGTCTCCCCGAACGAAATTTATTCTGAGCCATTGCCGCAACCGTGTGTCTTAGCACTATTGGGCCCCCACACCTGGTTAATTTGTTGAGCTGTTTCGATTGCGGATTGCCCCAATTTATAGTCGAAGAAAAAATCGTCCGAAGTGCTCTTTTCACATGCTTGAAAAAATCTTGAAAAAAGGGGGTTTATCAAGCAATGGTGAAACGGCAATTATACCATCAGATAGCGCAAGAAATTCTCTACAGGATGTGCTACTGAGAAGCAAGGCAGAATGAGTTTTTAATCAGCAGTGAATGTACAAAAAATAGGTGCACAAACGCTGAGAACTTTCCGGACAACCTAATAGTATTGACTGTCTTTCCAATGCTTTCCAGTAGGCTGGATTCCTTTCCCCTTTTCTGATCGAAATTGTAGGCTTTCCCAGGGAACAACGCATAATGTATACATTCTTTCGTAGAACAACATACCTAGTTCGCATAAAAGAGAAAACGCCGACGCTCGGTTTGCTCGGGTGCATCGCAGGGATCACAAGGTGCCATTTTTGCGTGTGTTAAACTATTTTTGCTCTATCATTGCTCAGTAGGCTCATAGAAATATACTCTTGAAACTTCCTTCTCTTTTCTAGAATTCCTAGTGTATAATCGTATAATTCTTATTTTCTATTTTATGTTTATACCCAAGTTTGAGGTTCAGTAAAACTTCAACGATCAACCGCGTGGCAGCAGCAGGCAAAATTACAACCTCCATGACAAGTGTAGCCGTTTTTCGTAGCACCTACATGCCCACTTATGTCACCAGCAACAATTACGTCTTCTACGTATCTCACTGCTCTTCTCTCAAGCCACAAGACCAGAGCTCGTTCCTTGGGTCGCTCGGGGCATCCCGTTTATGGAGCATAGGGACAAAAGAAGTGGTACAGCCGCTGTTTATTAGTAATAACGATCCTCAGCAGGCGGTCATCGAAGCGTTCTACTCTTGCTGTCGAGTCCCGGAAACGTTGAGGGGCTATTACATCCACTCCGTTGGTGTTTGGTTTGCCACATAGTAGTGAAGATCCTCATCACATTGAAAAGCTCTGACTGCCTAGAAACAACACAATGAAATCGAGCGAGAGCTATGACCTATTAATCTACAATTGCCAATACTTCGGTAAGAGAACAGAGATTCCTGCTCTTCCGTATCTGATTTGTTTTGCTTCCAAAAAAATGTGCTCTGCGTCTTGCAGGGGCCGGTTTCGCTGTGCGGCGCACCCTTTCTTGAGAGACGCGCACCTCTAAATTTTAGTCATCTGTGCTTCAATTATACATGGAAAAGCAGCTAGTTCCTTTCAGTGCCAATTAAATCGCAGCAAGACCAGATTTATTCGTTAACGATATGTTCCCACAATAATGAGATCTCAAGAATCATGCAGAGGAAAATCGCGTGGTCATATTACAACAAAGCATATTTGTACCGCAGTAGCACCGCTGATGAGCACATTCAAGGTCACTGTCGTAGCGTTAGTGAAACCAGGACCGGTGATCAGTCGAGAACATATTCGAATGACTTCGGCTCCATCTGACCAGGTGAGTGAACGCGCCCGCTCTGAAACGTAAACGTCATAACAGCAAAGTCTGAAGAGAAATTCTGTAAGTTCCGGCGGTTAGTAAACTGAAGAACTAACGCTGTATCGTTCACAAATGTTCTGTATTCCCGCTTCGCTGTTGTTGCTCAAGAAACCTTGAAAATATTTGTTCAGACCCAAGAGTCTTGCTTATATGTCCTTGCTTATCTGCAACCAGCACGAATCTGGCCTCTAGATGGCGCCCTTCTGTTAATCCCTGCCAAGGGACAGGGACATTTTTCAATGGTTTGTGAAATCCTGTGGAAAGCCACGAGCTCCTTCCCACACCATCTTGTATTTCACAGAATTTCAATGATACTGAAGGCTTAGAGGCAAAGCCCGCGTTGACTTGATGTCACCACGCTTCCATTGGAAATGGTAGCCCTCCCGACAAGGATGAGCTCGTTTTAATTTCGCAACTGTTATGAGAGGTAAGCGCCGCCCGCTCATGAAGAAACTGCCGCCCGGATTGACGCCGAATACGTGACGGTGCGGTTGTTCCGCTACTAATTCTCTCCACTCCGAGTAATGAGACTGAGGTGATATTCAAAAAGAGCTCCGCCAACAAATGGGAGTCGAGAGCACTCCGCTTTATGCTACAACCTCATGGTCAGTTCGGCATGGGGTTCTAAGCATGGCACTTCCAAGGTTTTTTAATGTTTGTCTTCACTACTGAAGCACTTGTTGTTATTACCACCTGAGCCGCATATCTCATCATTTTAAACGCGGCTCTCCCTTTGCGGGCACTAAATCAGCAATGCGCGGGTTTATCCGGTTCGAAACATTTTTCTTTTTGTCTCCTTGTCCTTCTTTCTTTTTTTTTGGAGATATCGGGGAGGTGAGAACCGTGACGTAACTCGCTTTTTCCAAAGCGGATGTCGTATGCAGGGCACGCCATCGTTGTGGTAATCACAACAGGGGCTCGTATTTGACGGCAAGGGAGGGGGAGGGGAGCGCAAGACCTTCTCCGGGGGGATGCAGCGATATTCAAATGTCGTACAGCATCAATGATGAAAGACTTATCCATGTGAAGAACACCTGAAGAGACACCGGAAGACAGAAGCAACCTGCCAGCGCAGAAGGGGGAACAGGCGATGACAGGAAATACGATGTCCGCTCACAACGACGATGAATCAATAAACAGATGAAAGTACACTTCCAGACCTTCCCAATCGCAGGAGCACATCTGCTTGCACGCAGGAAGCCCTGTTCAGAAGTTGCACCTTCCCAACACCTCTGTGTGGGGGCCCTATGCATGGTGCATTACTTAGGTGATGCAATCGGCTCTGAGTGAACTAATTTCTGATTATCTACATCGAAGACATGTCCTCTAGAAACATGCCAAAGTCTTTGAACCAACTAGAAGAAATGCTGAAATTGCTTTGGCGAGGTGGGTTATTCGTGTCGTCCGAAACGGGTCGCGACCACGTCACAAAGGAAAATTTTTCCGAATAGCAAGCCTAGGAACAAGATGAGAGTCTTGTTAGAAAGTGGAAATCTACGAAATTCCGGCATCATTTTCTTTTTACGAATGGCCTCGTATGAAAGTTGCTGTAGCTGTTCAAAACCTAACGTAAGAGCTCGTATATGACCCTCACATTTGATGGCGATATCATAACGGAGCAAGTCCCTTAGAGGAGAAATTTATCAGATTGGCCTAAACACGATTAACAAGTGCCAACCTGGTGCTCCACAGCCCTGCTTTCCTCTTCAAAAACTCCACTCTCAAAGGAGTTACGGTGTTCGAGCGAAGGGTACCTTCGGAGTGTTTGCTTGGAACTGAATTCGGACCGTGAAAATAGCTCGCTATAATGTCACGTCACAAAACCAGCTCTAACTACAGTTCGGATGACTGGCCGTGAACAATTAATATTCGAGTGCCGGCAAATGCATTTTCCTGTATTTTCTTTATTTCTGTTTATTTCTGTATTATGCTTCATTGTTCACTTCATAATTTATTCTTTTTGTTCATTTATTTGTGGCTTATTATATGTTTTCGAAGCTGCCTCACATTTATCCTTATTAACTACCTTACGAGTCTTTTTCTGTCCTTATTTTCGTAGATCTTCATTTTCGGTGTTTGTTGTCGCTGTAATTCGGTCCGCTTGCTACCGAGATTTGCAGCGACAGGGAGGGGAGACATATTTAGCAGAATTTATCTACAATGCGGATGCATGTCGTGGTAAGTCCTATGTTCTGGAGTATGAGGCGCACTCGGTGTAGCAGCTCTGCCTCGGACGTTGCCAAACTTGGCTTTCATGTTTTCTGGCTCTTAACGTGGATTTTTTGTTTGTCTTGTCTGGATAGTCTACTGTGAACTGTACACGTTGAGGGTTGAAAAGCAATTTGCAGCAACAGGATTTGCAATCGCTTGTCCGGGCGTATACGTCTCTGCAAAGAAACGCACCTTATGGAACGATTTTATTTTTGATAGATGCTTTAGACTGCTTCCACAGCAATCTCCCTCATGTTGTACACATGACGGAGATTGCTGTGGAAACGTGTCCATTTTGCGGCCTCGATATAAAGAAAAAAAACGCACTTTATAAGGGGTGAAATTCATCGACTGCTTCGGAGAAGTACCAGTCTTCAAGAGGCATGAGCATGTCCTTGCAGCCAGAAATCGGTATTTTACACGAATTTTGAGTTTCGCGCCATCTGAACAACATACACATCTTGACTGCTAGTTTTGCTCTTTTTCATATATTGTTAATAATAAAGCATACCGTTGAAGACAAATGCCGAGCCGCTGTTGAGTTTCATAATGAAAGCTGGCGCCGTTCGGAAAGATTGCCCTTGTTCGATTCAACATCGCCTTCTGTATGTTTTCACTTTTGGCAGTGCCAAACGGGAAAAGATTGACTGCTGAGGTGTTCTTTCCTATTTGATTGGTGTAGCGGTTGTGAAGAAGAACAGCCTCGCTCGGCGGAACCTCAACGAAGACCGGATTTGATGCAGTTGCGATCCGAGTTATATAAGCAGGTCAGTAGGGATGTGTTTTCGCGTGACACCAAGAGGATAACATGCTGGCAAGATAATGGCGACAAACAATTCGGCGATTCGCATAGGGACAAAAAACAAGGGAGGAAATCACAACTCGAAAGGACTCACATTTTCTACGACGAACCCAGTGTTGAAAACTCGTACTTCGTGTGTTGACAGCATGTTAACTGCTTCGGTTCGGAAAACTACCGGAAAATTACCTTTTGCAAAGCGCCTTGAAGACAATTCCCAATAACAATGATCCGGTACCACTCACTTTTGGTGGACCATTGAAGATAATAGTTTCAGTAGCGTTGGAAATACCGGAGAACGAGAGCTCAAAATGCCAAAAGGCTTTTCCAAAGCTTAGTGTGGATGGAGTTAGAGAGCTTCGATGAGAAAATGAAAGAGCGCCAACGGAAGGTACGGAGAACCGCCGGCTCACCAGAGACAATAGAGAAATGTTCCTGAATTGATTCCTTTCTTTATAAGATACTCAATTCCTCAGGCATTTTTCTGAGAAAGTGAATATAGTAGATAGCAATGGTGATATTCACAGGAAAATTCAAAATCGAAGATTACGTACAGAAAACCAGTGGCCCATTCCCTCTTCATTCATCACGCCTAACTTTGCTTGAGCGAATGTTGGAATGGGCTAAGCCCATGGTAGCCCATTAAAGATATGATTTGGGCTCTACGATCACCAAAATGGCAGGTGTCAGTGCTCCATGTGCTAATCTCAGCCAACGTCTACTGGTGACGTCATCCCAAAATTGGGTGTTGCGAGGACATTTGACTCGGAGCCCCGCGGACGCTACTGGCTATACACGCCCTTTTTACCATTTCGTGTGCACTACCTGTAATACAAATTTTCTAGGTTGTTTTTTGCATGCATAATAGCAGGTAATCTTACTGGTTTTAATGTGTTCGCTTCTTTGGCAAATGAGCTGCTCGCGGTTAACTGAGGTCATATTTTCAGCATAGAATAAGGTATTGGTTCCGTTTAGCTTGCTCCCTCCAAATGAAGCTGTCTACACAATGATTAATACCATTTTGATGGTATTTTCAAGGAAGTTCCATGCACCGTTCGCCTCAGCTCCATCATTATGGGTTACTGCGTAACCTAATTCAAGCATTCTATTAATTTTCAGCGCTAGCTGTGTTCTGACAATGACTTATGATAGTGACTCTTTGGTGCGCTTTCAGCTCTAATTTAGGGCTATCAATTGAGCCTAATTTGGCAAAGATTACAATAATGTTTCTGCACAATTGTATGCCCAAATTGAGTCTATCGATTCTGGGTCTCCTTCAAATGAAAACTACCAAAACATTCCGTGGGAAAAGTTGCGAGACGAAAACGCAGCCAACGGAATCTGGCACCAATTAACGCTTCGGCGGAAAGTGAATCTCACTTCCGTAGTAAAGACCCTAAGTACCCCTTAAGTGTAAGATTGCATCTATTTTGGAGCAAAGGTCGTTGCAACAGAGTGGCGCCAATTTGGCGCTGACGTCGAAGGTGGGTGTCATAGTCGTAGTCAGAACCCTGAATAAACATCTAATCAACAACATGAATAATCCTATCATGAGTAAAGTTTCACCAAGAAAATACTCGATATCCTGCGGCAGTAATACATCTCCCAGTTTGCGTGTTCATGCATTGGCGATGCTCGCGCCCTGACAGGTAGCGCCAGTTCGCAGCAAAACACACAGCGTGGCGGTCGGTACGTTAACAGAAACTCCTAAAGTGCGCTGCAGGCTATTCACAAACACGATATGCGATAATTCCCTTTGGCAAAGCATCAAAAAAACAATGTGTCCAGTTCTCTTCATGCTGTGTATTGCCAGACCAATGGGGACGTTGAATAATATTTGATTCCTTTGTTTTTAAGAGATGAATATATGAAATGAAGATATGATGAGTAAGAAATGGTTGTAGCATTCGCCGCCCTCAATTCTTTTTGAAAGCAGTGCTCTCAGAATGGTGAGCGCAAGATTTCAGATCATATGTGTCTATACAAGAGCTGCAGCAACCTTATATATTTCAAAATATTAGGTTGTCCGGAAAGCTCTCACCGTTTTGAGTGTTTCACTTCAAACGATCATAACTTTCTTAATATTCATCAGATTTAGTCGAAATGAGCACCGTTTGAATCAGCACACTTTTGCCAGTGTGGACCAGTCGACGAATCCCATCAAAGAAAAAACTGGATGGTCTAGAATTCAGAAGGCTTTTCGCCTGGTTCTGATTGATGGAGCATGTTCCAGCAGTTGTTTTCAGGATGTTCTGAAAATGTTTGAAAAGGTGATAGTGGGTTGGTGAAAGGTGTGGAAATTATCCGCGGTGAGCGTAGAACTTCAACCCCAATTCGCTTCAATTTACGATATTGGATTTGGGAAACGTCGTGGCGCGACGTCTGGCACGCGCAAGAGAATCGCGTAACCTTTCTGTATGACCAAATGCTAGCTGCGCTGTAAAACCTTTTGGAAGCGCAATTTTCGGTATATTTCGTCGATTTCTTCATAGTAGGACTCTGGTTTGGCCTGGCTTACAAAATGTTATAGTGGATCACACCAGCCGATGACCCAAAGTGTGACCATATCTTTTTTTTCTTAGTTCGGCTTTTGAAATTCTCGGTGGTTCGTCGGCATTGAACCACTGTCCGGAACATCTCCTCTTACTATACATGATCCACTTTTCATCACAGGTGACAATTCGGTCCCCAAAACCGGGTCGTTTCTGTTGCGCAAAAGCAGTGAAGAAGAAACCTCGAGACATGCCAATTTCTGCCGGTCACTCAAATTGTGGGGCACCCACTGCCAGAGTTTTATACCTTCCCAATGCGTTCGACCGATGGCATGGCATTTCGACCAACAGTGCGATTTGGCCAACGCCTAAGCTGTTTCTGCCAATCGCGTTGCAACTGTTTAGGATGGGTCAGCCTCCACAAACCCCTTCAAGTCCTCGTCAGGTGTTGCTTGAGGTCGACCGCTACGAGGTTTATCTTCAAGGCTGAAATTTCCAGAACGAAATTTGCTGAACCATTGTCGCACGGTGTTTCTCCAATACTATTGGGCCCCACACGCTGAGTAACTGTTCGACTTGCTCCTGCGGACTGACCCAGAATTTGTAGGGTGAAGAAAATATCGTCCAAAGTTGCTCTTTTAACATACTTAAAAAGTCCGTAGGAAAAGGGGATTACAAAGCAATGGTGAAACGGCAATGATACCGTCAGATAGCGCAAAATCTCTTTACGTACTACTAGACGCAAGGGAGAATGGTTTTTTACCAGCAGTGAATGTACAAGAAATAGTAACACAAAACGCTGAAAACTTTCCGGACAACCTAATAATATAATCGGGCTATGTCCGTGTGTGTGTGTCGTGTGTGTCTGTCTTGTCTGTCACGAAATTCATAGCACCTGAAGAAGAACTTGGAGAGGTCGGGTCATGGTGGGGATGGGACAAAACCTAAATAGCACCCATGACCCATGGTAAGCCCAGCCTACAGTGGGCGGGCGTGCTTCAAAAGTTAACGATCACTGGAAAAAGTCATAACTCGGTTCCAGAACAGACCCGAGATGAGGAACAGTGCAGTACGGTTAACAAAGGCATGGCTGACCAAATGGAAGAGAGACACCCTCGAAGATGGCGTGCGTGCTTGAGAGATGGGCGGGCGCTTCCCGTGTCACTGAAAAATCCCCATAACTTGGCTACAGCTCGCAGACTGGGAAAAGTGGAATTAGATTAGCACTAGGTTGGCACACCAATGGGAGGAAGACAACAAAATGAGGGCTGGCGGTACTTGAGATGGTCGCCGCTTCCCTACCAAAGCGCGGCAACTCGGTCCCGAAAAATGTTAGGAGCGCAGAAAAGTCATGAACGAAGAAATTATCGTGCAAGAGCCGCACCATGTCTTGGCGGCGACCCGCGTGCTGAGGCCCAGTGGGCTGTCGCGGCATCTGAGCACGGGGAGAACATTAAAAAGTCGTTATAGTTTTATCCTAAATCATAGAGACCGGTGCCAAAAAAGTGCAATTATGGCCCAAGTGATCAAATGTAAAGAATGGCGAGGCACTTCCCGGGCGTGTGCGGGGGTGTCCAGAGGTGGGTGGGATGCCAAATGTGAGAAAAATAATTTTGCCAAAAACGCTTCGCAGACTCCGAAACACCGGGACAAAGTAGTCGAATCACCGAGGGCGTTATTAGGTGAAAAGCGCGAGGCATACATTGTGGACGGACGCGTGCTGTTTGAGCCAGAGCGGAGCCTGTGTGTGAGAATAATTCCTCAAAGCGGTTCCAGAGCACTTCAGGCACTCCAGACCTCCTTTGCTGATACAGGCTCTTGCGGGCGTGGCGTCGCGCCTACTGCATTCGTAGGTCAAATGCTGGACAAATACCCGGCTTTCCTCTCATCTGTCCACTTGATCAACGCTCCTTTCAGCACCGTAACATAGTGTTGAAAATAGCAGGTATAGTGCTATTAGTGAGATAATGTTGATCATCTGTTCAGATGAAAGAAAAGCCGAATACCAGGCGATTATTGAAAACGCTGTGAAAAAAAATAAAGCGCGGGAGCTGCGCCCGCCCGGCGAAGCCGTGCTGTGTCTCAGAAAAATGCGTGCCGGCTGGTATTTTATTAATTGGAAGAGCAATTAAACAAGAGAAAGCAAAGGTTACACGAGAGATGACAAATTATTTCACTTCTCCTATCGTCCGCTTCCATTCTAGCAGGTTTAGGTCCACAACATTCTATTTCTTCGCCATGAATAAGAACCATTTGGGCCACAATAGTCTATTCCTTTTCTAGGAATATGACCCACCTTGGCACAATGAGCTCATCGATGTCGACCAACGCTCCGAATTCGCTGTCTATTCTTAGCACACAATCATTATGAGCGAGAGAATGCGCCAAGCGATACAGCGACCGATTTGGATCAACGGTGGAAGACTGTGGAAGCAACGGCCATTTGATCACCGTCACAAAACCCTAAATTCAACGAGTGCTGCTGGCATTCACCTGGTCCAGCAAAACTATCTGCTCGTTCTTTCTAATTGTTCACCTCTTTCTCGTAATTTCGCAACAAATGCCGAACTTCTTCAGTAGACGAATGATAATACATGAAAACATGGCTGGCTCCATGTGACCGCCATGTTTCAAGAAAGAGAATTATCTTTGTCCAGTCGGTGAACCTGTATGAGATATAATGACCGCATAGTAGAGGAATAGCAATACTTGGTGAGAAGTTCTATGAGGAACATCCGATTAAACTCCTTCGCCTGATGGATGATATCCTTTTAATTGTTCTGACAGTTATGCTTGTCGTGAAATTACTCTGCACATTTCGCGAAGCAATCCACATGCAATTGTTACTATGAGATAGAGGTTAAGGAGCAGGAAACTCTCCAGTATATGGGAGGCACACAGACGCTCAAGGTTCCCTTCGTCCTTAGCGGCCGTCGATGCAATTCCAGCTCTACATCACTGCCATTTCTTGAAAGAGTGACCTAAATGGGAGATTGAAGGTAATTGACGACAGTAACAGTTGATATATGATAATTAAGGTATTGGACTTTTTTTTACAACTTCAATATGTATGTCTGTCTTTTGTACTTCATCTTTCCTTATGTTCACGAACGAGCCGCACTCGACTGCGAAAAACTAGCATATCAAGGCAAGGCCATCTGTGTTGCTATGCGCGCATTTTTGTGTGGATGGATAAAATTTAGCTACAAATCCCCGAAAAGCATTCAGCTTCTGGTGTAACCACTACGGTCAAGCAACAGGCGGTCCTTGTTGACAGTGTACTCATACTTGCATAAGGCAGCATTCAGACTTCGCGACGGCTGCGCTTCGGTCGCGCATTCGGGTGATCGATCGCGCCAGCGTACGACTGCGTCGACCGCTCGAGCATAAGATCGCGTCGCTAGTGCTAGCGTACGATTGTGTACCGCGACTGATTATCGTTTTGATTTCGTGATTTACTTCTTTATACAGAGAGTTGGTTCGAAATAGTAGAAGTTGTCGCACTTTTTAGTCCGTTTTTGATAGTTTCGTCCATTCTTTTCTTCAGTAGAGATTTAAATAACCTCAATGTTTACACATTAGTGGTTCGAAACCCAGAACGTGATGTCAATGCTTTTTTGGGTGCCTCTAAAGACGTTTCGAGCCTTGCGCTAAGGTACCAGAAAAGACTTCATCCTTTTGCCACTTCATGCAATTTCTTTTGTACGTTGTACAGCAGTGAGTTTCTAATGGAAGGTCGTCAGGTCGAAGTGGCCATTTGTAATGAGATGTAGCTCGCTAGACGTCGTTTTGGACGCTGATCTCGAATCTACCTTCGAAATTTGCAGAGCGATTCTCTAAAAGGAACTGTGAAGGTTTGTCAGAATCAAAATGAAGGAAAACGGACTCGAGCGCGGTTGCCATCCAATTTGCATGAATAGCCGTGAAGCACCCTTACGTTCAACGGCGGCGTGGTGTAGTGGTAACGGTCTTGCTTCGCGGTCATGCCATGAAGGCCTCGAATTTCTGAAAGCAAATTTCTTTTGCATTTCGTGGGGAATGTCTCTTTTGAGTCCAGAAAACACTCAAGCGCCAAATGGTGCCATATTCGTGTTCAGGGACAAAACTACCCTCGCGGTATACAGGTTTCTAGCCAGATCTGAGGTTTTGACCTAACGCTGAAAAGTGCGGTAGCAGTTGATCGAATGATGACCACCAATAGTTCCAAGGCTAGTCTCTTGTCGGCTTGTCTTGGACGGAATTTACTTGAATACCAGGAAAACTGGAGCAGTAACAACATGAATGCGTAAGAAGTGGCAAGAAGAGACCTTGTGCGGGGAGAATGTAACTGCACTGAATAGGTGTTAACATCAACTGAACTAACCCATGGATGCTTCAGTTGTCGAAGTCAGGTCAAAATGCCAGATTTGGCTAGAAACCTCTACCTAAGCGTAGTGCGCCCTCATAAGTACGAATACGGCACTCGCTCAGCGCGAACCGCAAGTCATTGTATAGGCCACATCGCATTCAATAAGCCACTGCGATTCTGAATGGAAGTAGAATGCGTGCGCATCCCACAAAGGGGTTGATCAACGGCGGAGACTTTATCCTTTATCTTTTATATTAATTCATGACGTCGTTGTGGGAGGCCATCATATTCCCTGTCATCGCCCGTTCCCCATTTCTGCGCTGGCAGGTTGCTTCTGTATTGTGTGGGTCTCTTCAGAGGTCCTTCACATGGATAAGTCTTTCATCATTGAAGCTGAACGACAGCTGGGTATCGCTGCACCCTCACTTCAGAAAGGTCCCCGCGCTTACGACCCCCCTCCCTCGAGGTCAAATACGACCCCCTGTTGTGATGATCACAACGATGGCGTGCCCTGCCCTTCCTCCGTCAAACACGAAATGTTTGAAAATATGGTGCTATCAAAACAGAAGAGGTTAACTTGTATGTATGTGAACAGTCGTTGTCGTTCTTAATCTCTTTCATTTCTTCACGGAGAATATCTTTGTCCGTTTTGGTGTAAATCTAGACGGATGTGAACATATCACATTGAGTTTTTCAGATGACCAAGGCTCACTTGCTTTTTGGTGGCGCTCTGTTATTCCTTGTTCTCACGCTAATTTACTACACGACCTATTTGAACTTAATTATTGGTAAATTTATGAATACTAAAAACCCACTGTGAGTTGTTTGCCATACCATTTACCGCTCACCATTTACACTCATTGCTAGGCTCATTCACAATAATTTAGAGTTGAGTACCTTAACGGCAAGCATGGCGTGGATTTGTCTGCTGAGACCTTATTTTTATACAGAGCATACTTGATAGACAGGTGCTACGTTTTGACTGTCATCTGAAAAGGATCGCCATACTATTAAATGTTTGCAGCAGTTTGATTCGAGTGCTGTCAATAAACCGATGCGTTGGTCCGGAATGGAAGCAGCATGGAACCGTCGGCGGGGAGCAAGTTACCTTCGAGGCTCACGCAATTGAAGCAAGCTGCCCATGGGGTTGGGCTCCTGGATGCCTATATAACTCCTACATATTTGATGCTACATTGAAGAATGCTACTTCTGCAGAAAGCGTGGGTTGCCATACATTTCAATAAGCAGTGCGCAAACAAATGGACTGCGATTATTATAGCCGACTGCCTTGGAGGAATGGTCTGTGATGACTTATGGAGCAAAAGACTGTGAGAGAGGTAGAAAGACACGCAATTCACAACCTGGCGTCAGTTTCGTAGTTTTGAGGCGAGGGCGCAAAGTTACTCCGGTGGCGCCCTATTCTTACCACTGACTTCGCCTCCAGACCCGGTACTGGGAACTCCGCCCTTCAACGAAAAACGATGCTACGGGACCAGCAGCAGTAAAGGGAAGATTCATCGTTGCTATGAGGAACCAGCTGTCTGGAGTAGCCCTAACAGGCGGTCATTCAGCCATATACTCGTACAAGTGTCTGGGCTCGAGAAAACAAGCCCATTGGCAAGCATACTACCTACACTCTCTTCCATGCAACGGGCGTTTAACAATACGATTAGTTTTCCCAACAAAACATATCAGGGCCCATTAATGCGTTGAGGATTTTTGACTGGTCGACTCCCTACTCTTTAAGCGAGTCACTACCACTCCCCGGAAAGGTACTAAGAACGACATGTTTGTTGAGAAACTTTCCAATCAAAGTTATAGACAAGTATGTACGTATTTGCAAATTCCTCAACTTAGATCTTACTAGTGAAGGTCATCAGGTCGAAGTGGCCATTTGTAATGAGATGTAGCTCACTAGACGTGGTTTTGGACGCTGATCTCGAATCTGCCTTCGAAATTTGCAGAAGCGATGAACGGAGTTATGGAGCTTTTTCCACCGCGTTTACCACGCAACAGGTCGTGGGATCGGATCCCTGCTGAGCTTAACTTTTTTGCTTCTTGCGCAAACGTGGCAAAAAGTGGTTGTGGCGTCACTACTACATTAGCGCTCTCCTTGACTTGCCTGAAAAACAGTTTGTGTTCGCTTACTGGCGCGCTTAGTGCCTTATGAGTTAGGAGAATTTTTGGATGTACAGGCGCGCAGTGCAGGCGTTTTCGCGCTGAGCGAGTGCCATATTCGTACTTATGAGGGCGCACTACGCTTAGGTAGAGGTTTCTAGCCAAATCTGGCATTTTGACCTGACTTCGACAACTGAAGCATCCATGGGTTAGTTCAGTTGATGTTAACACCTATTCAGTGCAGTTACATTCTCCCGCACAAGGTCTCTTCTTGCCACTTCTTACGCATTCATGTTGTTACTGCTCCAGTTTTCCTGGTATTCAAGTAAATTCCGTCCAAGACAAGCCGACAAGAGACTAGGCCTTGGAACTATTGGTGGTCATCATTCGATCAACTGCTACCGCACTTTTCAGCGTTAGGTCAAAACCTCAGATCTGGCTAGAAACCTGTACCGCGAGGGTAGTTTTGTCCCTGAACACGAATATGGCACCATTTGGCGCTTGAGTGTTTTCTGGACTCAAAAGAGACATTCCCCACGAAATGCAAAAGAAATTTGCTTTCAGAAATTCGAGGCCTTCATGGCATGACCGCGAAGCAAGACCGTTACCACTACACCACGCCGCCGTTGAACGTAAGGGTGCTTCACGGCTATTCATGCAAATTGGATGGCAACCGCGCTCGAGTCCGTTTTCCTTCATTTTGATTCTGACAAACCTTCACAGTTCCTTTTAGAGAATCGCTCTGCAAATTTCGAAGGTAGATTCGAGATCAGCGTCCAAAACGACGTCTAGCGAGCTACATCTCATTACAAATGGCCACTTCGACCTGACGACCTTCCATTAGAAACTCACTGCTGTACAACGTACAAAAGAAATTGCATGAAGTGGCAAAAGGATGAAGTCTTTTCTGGTACCTTAGCGCAAGGCTCGAAACGTCTTTAGAGGCACCCAAAAAAGCATTGACATCACGTTCTGGGTTTCGAACCACTAATGTGTAAACATTGAGGTTATTTAAATCTCTACTGAAGAAAAGAATGGACGAAACTATCAAAAACGGACTAAAAAGTGCGACAACTTCTACTATTTCGAACCAACTCTCTGTATAAAGAAGTAAATCACGAAATCAAAACGATAATCAGTCGCGGTACACAATCGTACGCTAGCACTAGCGACGCGATCTTATGCTCGAGCGGTCGACGCAGTCGTACGCTGGCGCGATCGATCACCCGAATGCGCGACCGAAGCGCAGCCGTCGCGAAGTCTGAATGCTGCCTTATGCAAGTATGAGTACACTGTCAACAAGGACCGCCTGTTGCTTGACCGTAGTGGTTACACCAGAAGCTGAATGCTTTTCGGGGATTTGTAGCTAAATTTTATCCATCCACACAAAAATGCGCGCATAGCACACAGATGGCCTTGCCTTGATATGCTAGTTTTTTCGCAGTCGAGTGCGGCTCGTTCGTGAACATAAGGAAAGATGAAGTACAAAAGACAGACATACATATTGAAGTTGTAAAAAAAGTCCAATACCTTAATTATCATATATCAACTGTTACTGTCGTCAATTACCTTCAATCTCCCATTTAGGTCACTCTTTCAAGAAATGGCAGTGATGTAGAGCTGGAATTGCATCGACGGCCGCTAAGGACGAAGGGAACCTTGAGCGTCTGTGTGCCTCCCATATACTGGAGAGTTTCCTGCTCCTTAACCTCTATCTCATAGTAACAATTGCATGTGGATTGCTTCGCGAAATGTGCAGAGTAATTTCACGACAAGCATAACTGTCAGAACAATTAAAAGGATATCATCCATCAGGCGAAGGAGTTTAATCGGATGTTCCTCATAGAACTTCTCACCAAGTATTGCTATTCCTCTACTATGCGGTCATTATATCTCATACAGGTTCACCGACTGGACAAAGATAATTCTCTTTCTTGAAACATGGCGGTCACATGGAGCCAGCCATGTTTTCATGTATTATCATTCGTCTACTGAAGAAGTTCGGCATTTGTTGCGAAATTACGAGAAAGAGGTGAACAATTAGAAAGAACGAGCAGATAGTTTTGCTGGACCAGGTGAATGCCAGCAGCACTCGTTGAATTTAGGGTTTTGTGACGGTGATCAAATGGCCGTTGCTTCCACAGTCTTCCACCGTTGATCCAAATCGGTCGCTGTATCGCTTGGCGCATTCTCTCGCTCATAATGATTGTGTGCTAAGAATAGACAGCGAATTCGGAGCGTTGGTCGACATCGATGAGCTCATTGTGCCAAGGTGGGTCATATTCCTAGAAAAGGAATAGACTATTGTGGCCCAAATGGTTCTTATTCATGGCGAAGAAATAGAATGTTGTGGACCTAAACCTGCTAGAATGGAAGCGGACGATAGGAGAAGTGAAATAATTTGTCATCTCTCGTGTAACCTTTGCTTTCTCTTGTTTAATTGCTCTTCCAATTAATAAAATACCAGCCGGCACGCATTTTTCTGAGACACAGCACGGCTTCGCCGGGCGGGCGCAGCTCCCGCGCTTTATTTTTTTTCACAGCGTTTTCAATAATCGCCTGGTATTCGGCTTTTCTTTCATCTGAACAGATGATCAACATTATCTCACTAATAGCACTATACCTGCTATTTTCAACACTATGAACGGTGCTGAAAGGAGCGTTGATCAAGTGGACAGATGAGAGGAAAGCCGGGTATTGTCCAGCATTTGACCTACGAATGCAGTAGGCGCGACGCCACGCCCCGCAGAGCCTGTATCAGCAAAGGAGGTCTGGAGTGCCTGAAGTGCTCTGGAACCGCTTTGAGGAATTATTCTCACACACAGGCTCCGCTCTGGCTCAAACAGCACGCGTCCGTCCACAATGTATGCCTCGCGCTTTTCACCTAATAACGCCCTCGGTGATTCGACTACTTTGTCCCGGTGTTTCGGAGTCTGCGAAGCGTTTTTGGCAAAATTATTTTTCTCACATTTGGCATCCCACCCACCTCTGGACACCCCCGCACACGCCCGGGAAGTGCCTCGCCATTCTTTACATTTGATCACTTGGGCCATAATTGCACTTTTTTGGCACCGGTCTCTATGATTTAGGATAAAACTATAACGACTTTTTAATGTTCTCCCCGTGCTCAGATGCCGCGACAGCCCACTGGGCCTCAGCACGCGGGTCGCCGCCAAGACATGGTGCGGCTCTTGCACGATAATTTCTTCGTTCATGACTTTTCTGCGCTCCTAACATTTTTCGGGACCGAGTTGCCGCGCTTTGGTAGGGAAGCGGCGACCATCTCAAGTACCGCCAGCCCTCATTTTGTTGTCTTCCTCCCATTGGTGTGCCAACCTAGTGCTAATCTAATTCCACTTTTCCCAGTCTGCGAGCTGTAGCCAAGTTATGGGGATTTTTCAGTGACACGGGAAGCGCCGCCCATCTCTCAAGCACGCACGCCATCTTCGAGGGTGTCTCTCTTCCATTTGGTCAGCCATGCCTTTGTTAACCGTACTGCACTGTTCCTCATCTCGGGTCTGTTCTGGAACCGAGTTATGACTTTTTCCAGTGATCGTTAACTTTTGAAGCACGCCCGCCCACTGTAGGCTGGGCTTACCATGGGTCATGGGTGCTATTTAGGTTTTGTCCCATCCCCACCATGACCCGACCTCTCCAAGTTCTTCTTCAGGTGCTATGAATTTCGTGACAGACAGACAGACACACAGACACACACACACGGACATAGCCCGATTATATTATTAGGTTGTCCGGAAAGTTTTCAGCGTTTTGTGTTACTATTTCTTGTACATTCACTGCTGGTAAAAAACCATTCTCCCTTGCGTCTTAGTAGTACGTAAAGAGATTTTGCGCTATCTGACGGTATCATTGCCGTTTCACCATTGCTTTGTAATCCCCTTTTCCTACGGACTTTTTAAGTATGTTAAAAGAGCAACTTTGGACGATATTTTCTTCACCCTACAAATTCTGGGTCAGTCCGCAGGAGCAAGTCGAACAGTTACTCAGCGTGTGGGGCCCAATAGTATTGGAGAAAACACCGTGCGACAATGGTTCAGCAAATTTCGTTCTCTGGAAATTTCAGCCTTGAAGATAAACCTCGTAGCGGTCGACCTCAAGCAACACCTGACGAGGACTTGAAGGGGTTTGTGGAGGCTGACCCATCCTAAACAGTTGCAACGCGATTGGCAGAAACAGCTTAGGCGTTGGCCAAATCGCACTGTTGGTCGAAATGCCATGCCATCGGTCGAACGCATTGGGAAGGTATAAAAACTCTGCAGTGGGTGCCCACAATTTGAGTGACCGGCAGAAATTGGCATGTCTCGAGGTTTCTTCTTCACTGCTTTTGCGCAACAGAAACGACCCGGTTTTGGGACCCGAATTGTCACCTGTGATGAAAAGTGGATCATGTATAGTAAGAGGAGATGTTCCGGACAGTGGTTCAATGCCGACGAACCACCGAGAATTTCAAAAGCCGAACTAAGAAAAAAAAGATATGGTCACAATTTGGGTCATCGGCTGGTGTGATCCACTATAACATTTTGTAGCCAGGCCAAACCAGAGTCCTACTATGAAGAAATCGACGAAATATACCGAAAATTGCGCTTCCAAAAGGTTTTACAGCGCAGCTAGCATTTGGTCATACAGAAAGGTTACGCGATTCTCTTGCGCGTGCCAGACGTCGCGCCACGACGTTTCCCAAATCCAATATCGTAAATTGAAGCGAATTGGGGTTGAAGTTCTACGCTCACCGCGGATAATTTCCACACCTTTCACCAACCCACTATCACCTTTTCAAACATTTTCAGAACATCCTGAAAACAACTGCTGGAACATGCTCCATCAATCAGAACCAGGCGAAAAGCCTTCTGAATTCTAGACCATCCAGTTTTTTCTTTGATGGGATTCGTCGACTGGTCCACACTGGCAAAAGTGTGCTGATTCAAACGGTGCTCATTTCGACTAAATCTGATGAATATTAAGAAAGTTATGATCGTTTGAAGTGAACACTCAAAAACGGTGAGAGCTTTCCGGACAACCTAATATTTTGAAATATATAAGGTTGCTGCAGCTCTTGTATAGACACATATGATCTGAAATCTTGCGCTCACCATTCTGAGAGCACTGCTTTCAAAAAGAATTGAGGGCGGCGAATGCTACAACCATTTCTTACTCATCATATCTTCATTTCATATATTCATCTCTTAAAAACAAAGGAATCAAATATTATTCAACGTCCCCATTGGTCTGGCAATACACAGCATGAAGAGAACTGGACACATTGTTTTTTTGATGCTTTGCCAAAGGGAATTATCGCATATCGTGTTTGTGAATAGCCTGCAGCGCACTTTAGGAGTTTCTGTTAACGTACCGACCGCCACGCTGTGTGTTTTGCTGCGAACTGGCGCTACCTGTCAGGGCGCGAGCATCGCCAATGCATGAACACGCAAACTGGGAGATGTATTACTGCCGCAGGATATCGAGTATTTTCTTGGTGAAACTTTACTCATGATAGGATTATTCATGTTGTTGATTAGATGTTTATTCAGGGTTCTGACTACGACTATGACACCCACCTTCGACGTCAGCGCCAAATTGGCGCCACTCTGTTGCAACGACGTTTGCTCCAAAATAGATGCAATCTTACACTTAAGGGGTACTTAGGGTCTTTACTACGGAAGTGAGATTCACTTTCCGCCGAAGCGTTAATTGGTGCCAGATTCCGTTGGCTGCGTTTTCGTCTCGCAACTTTTCCCACGGAATGTTTTGGTAGTTTTCATTTGAAGGAGACCCAGAATCGATAGACTCAATTTGGGCATACAATTGTGCAGAAACATTATTGTAATCTTTGCCAAATTAGGCTCAATTGATAGCCCTAAATTAGAGCTGAAAGCGCACAAAGAGTCACTATCATAAGTCATTGTCAGAACACAGCTAGCGCTGAAAATTAATAGAATGCTTGAATTAGGTTACGCAGTAACCCATAATGATGGAGCTGAGGCGAACGGTGCATGGAACTTCCTTGAAAATACCATCAAAATGGTATTAATCATTGTGTAGACAGCTTCATTTGGAGGGAGCAAGCTAAACGGAACCAATACCTTATTCTATGCTGAAAATATGACCTCAGTTAACCGCGAGCAGCTCATTTGCCAAAGAAGCGAACACATTAAAACCAGTAAGATTACCTGCTATTATGCATGCAAAAAAACAACCTAGAAAATTTGTATTACAGGTAGTGCACACGAAATGGTAAAAAGGGCGTGTATAGCCAGTAGCGTCCGCGGGGCTCCGAGTCAAATGTCCTCGCAACACCCAATTTTGGGATGACGTCACCAGTAGACGTTGGCTGAGATTAGCACATGGAGCACTGACACCTGCCATTTTGGTGATCGTAGAGCCCAAATCATATCTTTAATGGGCTACCATGGGCTTAGCCCATTCCAACATTCGCTCAAGCAAAGTTAGGCGTGATGAATGAAGAGGGAATGGGCCACTGGTTTTCTGTACGTAATCTTCGATTTTGAATTTTCCTGTGAATATCACCATTGCTATCTACTATATTCACTTTCTCAGAAAAATGCCTGAGGAATTGAGTATCTTATAAAGAAAGGAATCAATTCAGGAACATTTCTCTATTGTCTCTGGTGAGCCGGCGGTTCTCCGTACCTTCCGTTGGCGCTCTTTCATTTTCTCATCGAAGCTCTCTAACTCCATCCACACTAAGCTTTGGAAAAGCCTTTTGGCATTTTGAGCTCTCGTTCTCCGGTATTTCCAACGCTACTGAAACTATTATCTTCAATGGTCCACCAAAAGTGAGTGGTACCGGATCATTGTTATTGGGAATTGTCTTCAAGGCGCTTTGCAAAAGGTAATTTTCCGGTAGTTTTCCGAACCGAAGCAGTTAACATGCTGTCAACACACGAAGTACGAGTTTTCAACACTGGGTTCGTCGTAGAAAATGTGAGTCCTTTCGAGTTGTGATTTCCTCCTTGTTTTTTGTCCCTATGCGAATCGCCGAATTGTTTGTCGCATTATCTTGCCAGCATGTTATCCTCTTGGTGTCACGCGAAAACACATCCCTACTGACCTGCTTATATAACTCGGATCGCAACTGCATCAAATCCGGTCTTCGTTGAGGTTCCGCCGAGCGAGGCTGTTCTTCTTCACAACCGCTACACCAATCAAATAGGAAAGAACACCTCAGCAGTCAATCTTTTCCCGTTTGGCACTGCCAAAAGTGAAAACATACAGAAGGCGATGTTGAATCGAACAAGGGCAATCTTTCCGAACGGCGCCAGCTTTCATTATGAAACTCAACAGCGGCTCGGCATTTGTCTTCAACGGTATGCTTTATTATTAACAATATATGAAAAAGAGCAAAACTAGCAGTCAAGATGTGTATGTTGTTCAGATGGCGCGAAACTCAAAATTCGTGTAAAATACCGATTTCTGGCTGCAAGGACATGCTCATGCCTCTTGAAGACTGGTACTTCTCCGAAGCAGTCGATGAATTTCACCCCTTATAAAGTGCGTTTTTTCTCTTTATATCGAGGCCGCAAAATGGACACGTTTCCACAGCAATCTCCGTCATGTGTACAACATGAGGGAGATTGCTGTGGAAGCAGTCTAAAGCATCTATCAAAAATAAAATCGTTCCATAAGGTGCGTTTCTTTGCAGAGACGTATACGCCCGGACAAGCGATTGCAAATCCTGTTGCTGCAAATTGCTTTTCAACCCTCAACGTGTACAGTTCACAGTAGACTATCCAGACAAGACAAACAAAAAATCCACGTTAAGAGCCAGAAAACATGAAAGCCAAGTTTGGCAACGTCCGAGGCAGAGCTGCTACACCGAGTGCGCCTCATACTCCAGAACATAGGACTTACCACGACATGCATCCGCATTGTAGATAAATTCTGCTAAATATGTCTCCCCTCCCTGTCGCTGCAAATCTCGGTAGCAAGCGGACCGAATTACAGCGACAACAAACACCGAAAATGAAGATCTACGAAAATAAGGACAGAAAAAGACTCGTAAGGTAGTTAATAAGGATAAATGTGAGGCAGCTTCGAAAAACATATAATAAGCCACAAATAAATGAACAAAAAGAATAAATTATGAAGTGAACAATGAAGCATAATACAGAAATAAACAGAAATAAAGAAAATACAGGAAAATGCATTTGCCGGCACTCGAATATTAATTGTTCACGGCCAGTCATCCGAACTTGTAGTTAGAGCTGGTTTTGTGACGTGACATTATAAGCGAGCTATTTTCACGGTCCGAATTCAGTTCCAAGCAAACCACTCCGAAGGTACCCTTCGCTCGAAACACCGTAACTCCTTTGAGAGTGGAGTTTTTGAAGAGGAAAGCAGGGCTGTGGAGCACCAGGTTGGCACTTGTTAATCGTGTTTAGGCCAATCTGATAAATTTTCTCCTCTAAGGGACTTGCTCCGTTATGATATCGCCATCAAATGTGAGGGTCATATACGAGCTCTTACGTTAGGTTTTGAACAGCTACAGCAACTTTCATACGAGGCCATTCGTAAAAAGAAAATGATGCCGGAATTTCGTAGATTTCCACTTTCTAACAAGACTCTCATCTTGTTCCTAGGCTTGCTATTCGGAAAAATTTTCCTTTGTGACGTGGTCGCGACCCGTTTCGGACGACACGAATAACCCACCTCGCCAAAGCAATTTCAGCATTTCTTCTAGTTGGTTCAAAGACTTTGGCATGTTTCTAGAGGACATGTCTTCGATGTAGATAATCAGAAATTAGTTCACTCAGAGCCGATTGGCATCACCTAAGTAATGCACCATGCATAGGGCCCCCACACAGAGGTGTTGGGAAGGTGCAACTTCTGAACAGGGCTTCCTGCGTGCAAGCAGATGTGCTCCTGCGATTGGGAAGGTCTGGAAGTGTACTTTCATCTGTTTATTGATTCATCGTCGTTGTGAGCGGACATCGTATTTCCTGTCATCGCCTGTTCCCCCTTCTGCGCTGGCAGGTTGCTTCTGTCTTCCGGTGTCTCTTCAGGTGTTCTTCACATGGATAAGTCTTTCATCATTGATGCTGTACGACATTTGAATATCGCTGCATCCCCCCGGAGAAGGTCTTGCGCTCCCCTCCCCCTCCCTTGCCGTCAAATACGAGCCCCTGTTGTGATTACCACAACGATGGCGTGCCCTGCATACGACATCCGCTTTGGAAAAAGCGAGTTACGTCACGTTCTCACCTCCCCGATATCTCCAAAAAAAAAGAAAGAAGGACAAGGAGACAAAAAGAAAAATGTTTTCGAACCGGATAAACCCGCGCATTGCTGATTTAGTGCCCGCAAAGGGAGAGCCGCGTTTAAAATGATGAGATATGCGGCTCAGGTGGTAATAACAACAAGTGCTTCAGTAGTGAAGACAAACATTAAAAAACCTTGGAAGTGCCATGCTTAGAACCCCATGCCGAACTGACCATGAGGTTGTAGCATAAAGCGGAGTGCTCTCGACTCCCATTTGTTGGCGGAGCTCTTTTTGAATATCACCTCAGTCTCATTACTCGGAGTGGAGAGAATTAGTAGCGGAACAACCGCACCGTCACGTATTCGGCGTCAATCCGGGCGGCAGTTTCTTCATGAGCGGGCGGCGCTTACCTCTCATAACAGTTGCGAAATTAAAACGAGCTCATCCTTGTCGGGAGGGCTACCATTTCCAATGGAAGCGTGGTGACATCAAGTCAACGCGGGCTTTGCCTCTAAGCCTTCAGTATCATTGAAATTCTGTGAAATACAAGATGGTGTGGGAAGGAGCTCGTGGCTTTCCACAGGATTTCACAAACCATTGAATGTCCCTGTCCCTTGGCAGGGATTAACAGAAGGGCGCCATCTAGAGGCCAGATTCGTGCTGGTTGCAGATAAGCAAGGACATATAAGCAAGACTCTTGGGTCTGAACAAATATTTTCAAGGTTTCTTGAGCAACAACAGCGAAGCGGGAATACAGAACATTTGTGAACGATACAGCGTTAGTTCTTCAGTTTACTAACCGCCGGAACTTACGAATTTCTCTTCAGACTTTGCTGTTATGACGTTTACGTTTCAGAGCGGGCGCGTTCACTCACCTGGTCAGATGGAGCCGAAGTCATTCGAATATGTTCTCGACTGATCACCGGTCCTGGTTTCACTAACGCTACGACAGTGACCTTGAATGTGCTCATCAGCGGTGCTACTGCGGTACAAATATGCTTTGTTGTAATATGACCACGCGATTTTCCTCTGCATGATTCTTGAGATCTCATTATTGTGGGAACATATCGTTAACGAATAAATCTGGTCTTGCTGCGATTTAATTGGCACTGAAAGGAACTAGCTGCTTTTCCATGTATAATTGAAGCACCAGATGACTAAAATTTAGAGGTGCGCGTCTCTCAAGAAAGGGTGCGCCGCACAGCGAAACCGGCCCCTGCAAGACGCAGAGCACATTTTTTTGGAAGCAAAACAAATCAGATACGGAAGAGCAGGAATCTCTGTTCTCTTACCGAAGTATTGGCAATTGTAGATTAATAGGTCATAGCTCTCGCTCGATTTCATTGTGTTGTTTCTAGGCAGTCAGAGCTTTTCAATGTGATGAGGATCTTCACTACTATGTGGCAAACCAAACACCAACGGAGTGGATGTAATAGCCCCTCAACGTTTCCGGGACTCGACAGCAAGAGTAGAACGCTTCGATGACCGCCTGCTGAGGATCGTTATTACTAATAAACAGCGGCTGTACCACTTCTTTTGTCCCTATGCTCCATAAACGGGATGCCCCGAGCGACCCAAGGAACGAGCTCTGGTCTTGTGGCTTGAGAGAAGAGCAGTGAGATACGTAGAAGACGTAATTGTTGCTGGTGACATAAGTGGGCATGTAGGTGCTACGAAAAACGGCTACACTTGTCATGGAGGTTGTAATTTTGCCTGCTGCTGCCACGCGGTTGATCGTTGAAGTTTTACTGAACCTCAAACTTGGGTATAAACATAAAATAGAAAATAAGAATTATACGATTATACACTAGGAATTCTAGAAAAGAGAAGGAAGTTTCAAGAGTATATTTCTATGAGCCTACTGAGCAATGATAGAGCAAAAATAGTTTAACACACGCAAAAATGGCACCTTGTGATCTGCGATGCACCCGAGCAAACCGAGCGTCGGCGTTTTCTCTTTTATGCGAACTAGGTATGTTGTTCTACGAAAGAATGTATACATTATGCGTTGTTCCCTGGGAAAGCCTACAATTTCGATCAGAAAAGGGGAAAGGAATCCAGCCTACTGGAAAGCATTGGAAAGACAGTCAATACTATTAGGTTGTCCGGAAAGTTCTTAGCGTTTTGTGCACTAATCTTTGTACATTCACTGCTGATTAAAAACTCATTCTGCCTTCTCAGTAGCACATCCTGTAGAGAATTTCTTGCGCTATCTGATGGTATAATTGCCGTTTCACCATTGCTTGATAAACCCTCTTTTTTCAAGATTTTTTCAAGCATGTGAAAAGAGCACTTCGGACGATTTTTTTCTTCGGCTATAAATTGGGGCAATCCGCAATCGAAACAGCTCAACAAATTAACCAGGTGTGGGGGCCCAATAGTGCTAAGACACTGTGCGGCAATGGCTCAATAAATTTCGCTCTGGAGATTTCAGCCTTGAAGGTGAGCCTCATAGCGGTCGACCTAAAGCAATTCTGACGAGGATTTTGGGGGATTTTGAAGGTTGACCCATCCCAAACAGTTCGAGAGATAGCAGAAGAGCTAGGCCTTGGCAAATCCACTGTTGCAGATGGTCTGGAACGCATTGGGAAGGTGAAAAAACTCGACAATTGGGTGCCCCACAATCGGAGTGACCGGCAGGAATCGGCACGTCTCGAGGTTCCTTCTTCACTGCTTTTGCGCAAAAGAATTGACCCGTTTTTGAACGGATTTGTCACCTGTGATGAAAAATGGATCATGTATGATAACAGGAGACGTTCCGGACAGTGGTTGGATTTGGAGGAACCACCGAGGTAATTTTCAAAGCCGAACCCTCGCGAAAAAAAATTCTGGTCAGGTTTGGTGGTCATCGGCTGTTGTAATCCACTATAACTTTTCATCACCAGGCCAAACCATCACAGCAGAACCCTACTGTGAACAAACCGACCAAATGTACCGAAAATATTGTCAGCTGCAGCCACACTTATCAAAAGAAAGGGTCCGATTCTTTTGCATGACAACGCCCGCCCACACGTTTCACAAATCACTATCCATAAATTGAACGAATTGGGAGTTGAAGTTCTACCTCACCACCATATTCTCTAGACCTTTCACCAACCGACTGTCACCTTTTCAGACATTTTCAGAACTTCCTTGCTGAAAAATACTTCATCAATTAGACCAGGCAAAAAAGACCTTCGTGATTTCGTGATTCTCGACCACCCAGTTTTTCTTTGATGGGATTTCTCGACTGCTGCACATTGGCAAAAGTGTGCTGATTCGAATGGTGCTTATTTGGATTAAATCCGATGAGTGTTAAGAAAGTTATGATCGTTTAAAGTTAAACACCCAAAACGCTAAGAACTTTCCGGACAACCTAATATAAGCGAGAAGGATATACATGATTAATTGAAAAGCATGATTCACTCTAAGCTATACAGGTAGTGGGGGGGGGGGCAAAAAACTAAGTGTTACTCGACCGATTCACATATCCACAAAGTTTTCGGCCGTCCCAGAAGAGAACGGATATATAGATGATACGAGTACCAGGGCGGAAGATACCCAAGGTGTTTCTCGATAAGCAGGAGCTGGCTCTCGCCCATCACCTTCATGTACGCCCAAAATATGAAGTCATCTACCAGTCGCCGCGTGACCGCGAAGACCTGGACTTCTAGTATGGAGTCACCCATGGATAGCTACCTGGCGACCAGTACTCTCGATCTGGATGACCTCCAACATCGAGCCCTCCGACAGCGTTGCCACGGTCTAGGGAATCATCTTCACCGCAATCGCCAAGGCTCGGGTTGATGGTAATGGAGGACGTACTGGAATGGAAAAAACGCAATATTTTCTCCGTGGACCCCGGGCTGAAGCTGAGCGCTGGCGGTTACAATCGAGACAACTCAAGAAGAATATCTCCCCACATGTCGTCGCCCGTACCTTCTTGGAAACTTTGTACTGCTACAGCATTGGGTGCCACCACGTGGAATCGAAGGGCGTTGGAGAAACTCTCGCCTACCTGGAATGGAAGGGGGCTGAGTACCTAAAGAAGATGGAATATCCAAGTAGGTCACCTGAGCTGATCCCGTCATTATCCGTTCGGGCCGGAGTTCAATAGGGTGGTCTACGGTGGCGGAGAAATCGACTATCTCGCTGATCTCAGGCACCACATCGCACGGTCGCGTGCCAGAATCTCTCGATGGCTCTCCTCCAGAAGACTGTGGCGTAGTGTCATGATAGTATCTTGATATGCTCTTTAATATATGGTGGTAGTGATTCCCGACTCAGAACTTAATAAAGTGGGACTTTATAACGGCGCACTCGAACAAATCAGGGAAGAAAAGTGTTTTTTTTGCACCACCCCTGTATTTGTGCGGCGTTGGAGAGACACTCGCCTACTTGAAATGGAAGGGGGCTGAATACCTAAAGAAAATGGAATATCCAAGTAGGTCACGATGACCGAATCCCCTCAATTACCCGGTTCGGGCGGAGTTCAATAGGGTGGTCTACGGTGGCGGAGAAATCAACCATCTCGCTGAACTTACGCACCCACTGACTGTGACTGTGACCTGTGACTGCAGAATCTCTCGATGGCCCTCGTCAAGAAGGCCGGGGCCTAGTGTCGTGATAGTATTTGATATGCTCTTTAATATGGTGTGAAATTCCGATCAAATTAATAAAGTGTAACTGTTAGTAACGTCAACGAAAGAACAGTGATTTGTTCGACGCCCCCCCTATATGAAAACAATGGTGATCGGCAAGGCTGGGGTAAACTAAGCGGCAGATGGCGAGCGCCATCCCTTCAAGTTATGGCGGAGCATAACCTAGTCATGGTGAATACAACGTTTCGTAAACGTAACACGTCATCAGCTTCTACAGTGGAATTCCAGAACGCAGATTGACTTCATCCTCGTTAGACACCGCAACTAAGGGCTCATCACGGACGCGAAGACTGTGATCTACGAGAAGTTGCCACACAACATCGCCCACTAATCTGCATCTTAAAGATTGCAACGCCCTAGGTACAAACGGGTCGAGCGATGTGGTCCCGAGAGGATTAAATGGTGGGGTTTGGAAGAAAAGCAGGCAGCTGTAATCTCTCGCATCCGACTTCCCACGACACCACTGCCTGGAGAAGTGCTGCTAATTTAATATCTGAGGCTGCTTTTTCCGAGCTTCGCACAGCGCTATAGCTGTTGTGGTAAAAAGAAGCGAAAAAGGCTGTGGCAGCGAAAGCCCCACAAGAAGAACGGTGTCAGTACGGAACTGGATTCACGTTATGGAGAGCGGCATCTCTGTTGTGAGCTTGTATTCCACGACGGGTAGCATAGCTTCTTTATTGTTGTAACGTAGACGCTGAACAGATATTTACATTTTCTTGTCGCTAACGCTGCCGGACGCTGGTTGCGGCCTTGCACACGAAGTATGAAAGCAGCGCTAACTCCTTCGACTCAACAGCTGACTTTTGAAGGCACACTCTGCATTCAAAGGCGGTCAGCAGTGCGGCTCGATTGCTTATGGCAAGATGGCGAGTAACACAAATGTGGAGAAAAAGTAGAAGAAACCAGCCTGAAATGCTTTTTTGAACCCCATGCTGAACCGCGTTTCTGGGTACATATAGCAAAGGGCATGGTCAGACGAGTTCTTTGTTGTTGATGCCAGCGCCTCGCAAGTAGGCGGCTTCCTCACCGTATCTTTTACTGCGAAAATGGTACATTCTATAGGCTTGCGGGCAGGAGTACTAAATCCAAGAGAGGCAATGTAAAATCTGAGCATCAAATTAAGCCTCTGAGTAGTAAGTGTGGCTAGTGGAAGATGGGCGAAAACATACTTTATCTTTCCTGGAGGGCTCAATAGTCCAATTCGCTGTGTACGAAGGGGCGTGCCGTGCGGTTGCATTTGGCACGGTGCCAAACGCCTTCCCAGCCGGTTGCAGAGGCGAGCTGGTGACAAGGCTGTATCGTATCATTCGATAATCACTAGGACTCATTTTCTACCGACATTGTTTTGTCGCTCGGCCGCGCTTCAAAAACTGGCAGGAGGAAGGGTTTGCGCCGTGCACACTCATACTGGGCTGAACACTTCTTTTCTATCTCCACAGCGCAGTACAGTTCCCTAAAGGATCCCAGCAAGTACCCTTATGTTAGAGACTGTATGCTACCTTTCTCTGGTGATTTTCCGCGCAACAAAATTCGTCAGATTCACTTGATGTGCAGGGTTTTCTCCGTATCTACATACCTGTGGGTTGAGCGCGATTCTTCTCTAACAGTTGAGAGAAGTACATTTTCTCAAGGTACTACATGAAAAATCTCATCATCGCATAAACTTGTCTAACATGCTGAGGATGAGATAAGATTTCCAACAAGGTGCCACGGCGGTCTCAGCATTCAATGGCCGTTGCTACCATCGCACGGTGACCACTCTTCTCCCTCTCACATCGGCGAGTGAGTTTGTTTTGTTGTACTTTCGTGACTTTACACTCAAGGCAGTACCACAAAAATCCATAGATTAATGTTTCCTTACGGTTCCGGAGAGTGCTTTCTGCTCTCCTATGTGCTCTGATGAATAGACGAATTTGGTAAATGGTAGATCGGTAATGACATTTGCTTTGAGTGAAACTATCAAAGGAAGAGCCAGTCAACCTGATAATTTGTTTCTTTTTGCTCACTCACCTATTTGACAATCAGCGTGGTCACTATTTCTCACTGATTTTCCGCGTCCCCCAGCCTCCATAATGTGTACGCCCTGTAGTTCCTCTTTAGGAAAATCCTATGTGCAAATCATTCAGCTCTCCAATTTCACAATTACGCCTAGAAATGGTAAGCTATGCACTCACCTCCGCGGGACCTGTTCCTTGCCATATGAGAGGTGAATGGGTCCGTAACTTGCAGTAGAGTGCCACGTTTTCCGGTCAAAATTGTGTCAGCTAATACAAAAGTATAGATATCGATCTAGCGATCAGCAGGCGTCACTTGCGTCCCCAGCGGCAGCTGCGTTCATCGGGGTTCGCAGCGACGCAGCAGTCGTTGGAGCGTAGGAACATACGTATCGCCCAGCAGCAGCCCAGCTGTTCCACCAGCGATAAGCAGCGTCCGATGAGTGGAGGAGAGGGGTATGTGACAAAGAATCGTAATTCGCCGCGTCAATGGGCGTCGCGCGCAACGTCGTGCCCGCCAATGACGAGATTCCATGTCGTATTGGTCGAGCATAGACAATGTATGACCAAAAACAGCGTCTGCCGATATCCTAGTATACATGAGATCCAATGCTCCGGTCGGAAGGGTCACGCAAAGTAAGAAAACGTCGAGCCCGTTGTCGCGTGCGGCAAAGCGCAGCTTGCAATTATCTTGTCCGTCTCCCAGTAGAGCTATGGGGAAGTAAGGTAGCGGACATTCACCCTTCTCTACCCTACTCTTACCCGAGTCCTGCTACCCTCCTACCTCCATAATCTCTACCAGTAGTATCTGCTACCCTCCTATCTCCTATTACTCTACCAGCTGTCTGCTGTATCCCACCTCCCCATACTCTCCACTCCTGGATGCTCCTTTTCGCTAGAACGATACCTATACTTTCCTATTCTGAGACTGACGGACGCTCGAAATGCTGCTGATCCCTGGTAGACGCGGGTGATCGCTACTGCAAAGTATGAACGCAGCCTTCCAGTTCACTTTTGACGTGGAAGAGTGGTACGCTACTGCAGCTGCGTACTAGTTCACCTCCCACATGTTCACGCCCATCAAGGATAAGTTCACAATTTGTCTTTGAACAG
>MU912290.1:37541-59707 GCA_036418165.1 Cooperia oncophora
GCGACAACTTCTACTATTTCGAACCAACTCTCTGTATAAAGAAGTAAATCACGAAATCAAAACGATAATCAGTCGCGGTACACAATCGTACGCTAGCACTAGCGACGCGATCGTATGCTCGAGCGATCGACGCAGTCGTACGCTGGCGCGATCGATCACCCGAATGCGCGACCGAAGCGCAGCCGTCGCGAAGTCTGAATGCTGCCTTATGCAAGTACGAGTACACTGTTAACAAGGACCGCCTGTTGCTTGACCGTAGTGGTTACGCCCCAGAAGTTGAATGCTGTTCGGGGATTGTATGTAAATTTATCCATTCACACAAAAATGCGCGCATAGCAACACAGATGGCCTTGCCTTGATATGCTAGTTTTTCGCAGTCGAGTGCGGCTCGTTCGTGAACATAAGGAAAGATGAAGTACAAAAGACAGACATACATATTGAAGTTGTAAAAAAAAGTCCAATACCTTAATTATCATATATCAACTGTTACTGTCGTCAATTATCCTTCAATCTCCCATTTAGGTCACTCTTTCAAGAAATGGCAGTGATGTAGAGCTGGAATTGCATCGACGGCCGCTAAGGACGAAGGGAACCTTGAGCGTCTGTGTGCCTCCCATATACTGGAGAGTTTCCTGCTCCTTAACCTCTATCTCATAGTAACAATTGCATGTGGATTGCTTCGCGAAATGTGCAGAGTAATTTCACGACAAGCATAACTGTCAGAACAATTAAAAGGATATCATCCATCAGGCGAAGGAGTTTAATCGGATGTTCCTCATAGAACTTCTCACCAAGTATTGCTATTCCTCTACTATGCGGTCATTATATCTCATACAGGTTCACCGACTGGACAAAGATAATTCTCTTTCTTGAAACATGGCGGTCACATGGAGCCAGCCATGTTTTCATGTATTATCATTCGTCTACTGAAGAAGTTCGGCATTTGTTGCGAAATTACGAGAAAGAGGTGAACAATTAGAAAGAACGAGCAGATAGTTTTGCTGGACCAGGTGAATGCCAGCAGCACTCGTTGAATTTAGGGTTTCGTGACGGTGATCAAATGGCCGTTGCTTCCACAGTCTTCCACCGTTGATCCAAATCGGTCGCTGTATCGCTTGGCGCATTCTCTCGCTCATAATGATTGTGTGCTAAGAATAGACAGCGAATTCGGAGCGTTGGTCGACATCGATGAGCTCATTGTGCCAAGGTGGGTCATATTCCTAGAAAAGGAATAGACTATTGTGGCCCAAATGGTTCTTATTCATGGCGAAGAAATAGAATGTTGTGGACCTAAACCTGCTAGAATGGAAGCGGACGATAGGAGAAGTGAAATAATTTGTCATCTCTCGTGTAACCTTTGCTTTCTCTTGTTTAATTGCTCTTCCAATTAATAAAATACCAGCCGGCACGCATTTTTCTGAGACACAGCAATAACCGCCCCTAGTGTTTCGGTGTGCCAGATCGAGAACCGGTTGTGCGACAGATTTTTTCGTCGTCGCAAGCGTCGCTTTGAAGTAAGAGCTGGCCCGTAAGCAATGATTCATTCTCGAAAGTCACTGATGGTGAGCTCTTAGGATGACGGGGCCAGTGATGCTGTGAAACGTGTCACGCGTTTTCCCCCAGTTTTCCGGTCGCTATTTTTTTTGAGAAGCCTAGCGATCTTGCAGTCTGCCTATTACCCTAGGGTGAAGTACCCTGGACACGACCTGCGTCATAGAACTGCCGCTCCCAGTTTCAACTGCGTGATTCAATCTGAGCGTTCAAAAGTCAGAGATACCAACATATTTGGGGAGGGCGCGTCTTCGCGATCATTTTGATACTGGATTTGATAAGGTTTCAGTGAAATTCTGCGCGAAATGGAGGTTCCTTCGTTCGTTTTTTGCTATAATTCAATATTCGTCGTCGACCTTTATCTCATAATAGGTCTACACCATAAGACTCGCTCTCCCTCTCGAGCTTTGTAAGCCGTTTCCTAGAAAAAGTGAAAAGTTGAAAAATGAATTCTGGTCCCTGTCGAAGTACCTGAGGACACTCGTTAGCGCCCGAGTCTCGCCATAATTGTGACTAGGGGAGGACCGTTGGGAGTTAAATCATTCAGGAATCAAATAAAGTACTGTATAGCGTACAGCAGTGATCGAAAATCCATTTAGTGTGTTCCCCCTCCCCGTGATGCTGATCGTAATGGTGCCAATTTTTTTGGAAATAATGCGTTTTGCTCGATGTCATTTTTGGACGATATAGATTTTTCAGTCCGAAAAATCTCGAGCTGTGACTCGGTTCGGACCGCATGAGCGCAACGTTCCTAATGTATAGAGTCCGTTCTCTCTAATCATCGACCTGCTCGTGAAATTTGGAGAGTGAGCGTGCAACAAAGAAGTGGTTTTTCAGGCTAATCTTGAGATGAGAACATCGCGCGCATACTACCCGCAACTACGTCGATTTCAGACGTTTTTGAACACAAGATTCTAGCTCCTCTGAAGCTGGCCGCGCAAACATTCCACAGGAAAAGCTCCACAGAAGGAGGCTTTGCTGCCTTTCCAACAACTCTGCTAACAACCGTGGCCAGTATTTCCAGCATGGCCGCATTGTTCTGACCCTCGGTTGACATGCTATCGGGTGGCACTACAACGACTTCATTTCAGAGCAAATTTGGGGTTTTCCGCAAAAGCGGAAAATCAAAGTCAAAGTAGCATACATTACCGATCTCCATGTCAAATCCCTACCTATTCATATGCAAATCACCTCATGGAACTTTCTATGACCCATCGCCATTTCCCCCGGCTATCTACCGTGTCAGCGAACCTTCCTCCTAAGTAGTCATCCCACCGAGGTGTCAGGGCATTGTATTGATCTACGTAATTTCTCCACTCAACACTTTCCTCTCTTTGTGCATTTCAATCGTCACCAAGATTCGTTTCTTGAGCAACCCCCCATGATCCACCAGATCATAAACACTTACCATCGTTCAACTGAGTTCGTGTACTTGAAGGCAATCGGATGCTTTCAAAAAATGTTTGCTACTCAAATAGTTCCCGGTTTCCAAAAAACGCCATAGTTTTGCGTTTTGCAACTCTTCCTGAGTGTCTAGCATTTCCATACCACCCACAGACATAGTATTACAGTTGCTTCCTTCAGCTGTCGTTTGAACGAAGGCCTCCGATCGCAGTAGTCGACCTCCGCGGTACCTGCGCTCATTACCTTAGGCACTTTCTGGCTCATCATCGATAGTTTACGAGCTGAATATGCTTAGGATTTTACAACCTGTTTGAATAGGGAGTGTGTTCCAATGAAATGCTCTAATCAACTTATCTACAAAACGTTTGCTTTTTCATTGAAATTCACGGTAACACTTGAACATTTATGAAATCTTCATGTCCTTTTGAGCTTCGTAGCGAAATCGATTATTTAGAGAAGTGGGGCATTGTAAAACCGGCTACTTTTCATTCTATTATGTAAGGTTTATCATGAAAACGGCCCCCAAATGATGGAGGAGTTTGTGATTCAAAGCACAAAATTTTTAAATTTCGACGAAAGGTCAAATGTAAATTGAAAGCAACATTTCCTGAGGCCGATCCTCACGAACCTTCAGCGAAATAGTGAACAAAAGAGACGAAAGTGTTGATGGATGAAATTACTAGATCAATACAATGCCCTGACACCTCGGTGGGATGACTACTTAGGAGGAAGGTTCGCTGACACGGTAGATAGCCGGGGGAAATGGCGATGGGTCATAGAAAGTTCCATGAGGTGATTTGCATATGAATAGGTCCAGGATTTCGACCATGGCAGATTCCCGAATGATGCTACTCTGACTTGATTTTCTGCCTTACTCTGGACAAACCGCCAAATTTCTGGCTCTGAATGAGTCTCTCGTCATGCGCACCGATACACTTCAACCGATTCAAAAACACTCTCTGACATATGACACCGTATTTTTAATCAGCGCAATCTGTCTTGGAAGCACCAAAGCTCCTTCTGAGCTTTCCTGTTAACATGTTTGGGGCACTCCAGAAGAGCTCGAAATCCTTGTTCAAAAACGCCTGAAACATCGGCAGTAGTCCTAGCCGTAGTCTCCGCGCGCAATGTGCTTCATGCTCAGTTCGCCTGCAAAACACTTCTTTAATTGAATCCTCATTCCCAAATTTCACGAATACAATTGGAGAACGGACTCTATACATTAGGAACGTTGCGCTCATGCGGTCCGAACCGAGTCACAGCTCGAGATTTTTCGGACTGAAAAATCTATATCGTCCAAAAATGACATCGAGCAAAACCGCATTATTTCCAAAAAAATTGACCATTCATCAGCATCCCTTGAAACACGAACTAAATGAATTTTCGATCACTTCTTACGCTATACAGTACTTTATTTGATTCCTGAATGATTTAACTCCCAACGGTCCTCCCCTAGTCACAATTATGGCGAGACTCGGGCGCTAACGAGTGTCCTCAGGTACTTCGACAGGGACCAGAATTCATTTTTCAACTTTTTAACTTTTCTAGGAAACAGCTTACAGAACTCGACGAGCTGAGTCTTATGGTGTAGGACTCTATATGAGAAAAGTTGACACGAATTGAATTATAGCAAAAAACGAACGAAGGAACCTCCATTTCGCGCAGAATTTCACTGAAACCTTATCAAATCCAGTATCAAAATGATCGCGAAGACGCGCCCTCCCCAAATATGTTGGTATCTCTGACTTTTGAACGCTCAGATTGAATCACGCAGTTGAACTGGGAGTTTATGACGCAGTCGTGTCCCCAGGTACCACCCTAGGTAATAGGAGACTCAATCGTAGGACTTCTCAAAAATAAGACCGAAAATGGGGGAAAAGTGAACGTTTCACAGATCACTGGACTCGTCATGCTAAGAGCTACCCATCAGTGTAACTTTCAGAGAATTTGGATCATTCTTACGGCAGTTATGGCAAAGCGACGGTTTGCGACGGAAAAATCTGTCGCAAACCGTCGATTGACCACAAATTAGGGGCGGTATTGTAGCACGGCTTCCACCGGGCGGGCGCAGCTCCACCGCGCTTATTTTTTTCCACTTTCAATACCCGCCTAGTATTCGGCTTTTCTTTCATCTGAACAGATGATCAACATTATCTCACTAATAGCACCATACCTGCTATTTTCAACACTATTACGGTGCTCGAAAGGAGCGTTGATCAAGTGGGCAGATGAGAGGAAAGCCGGGTATTTGTCCAGCATTTGACCTACGAATGCAGTAGGCGCCACGCCCCGCAAGGCAGAGCTGTATCACAAAGGAGGTCTGGAGTGCCTGAAGTGCTCTGGAACCGCTTTGAGGAATTTTTCTACCACTGGCTCCGCTCTGCTCAACGCACGCTCCGCCCACAACGTATGCCTCGCGCTTTTCAACTAATAACCCCTCGCTGACTTCGAACTACTTTGTCCCGGTGTTTGGAGTGCTCTGGAAGCGTTTTGCAAATTTTTCTCAATTTGGCTCCACCCACCTCTGGACACGCCCCGCACACGACGGGAGTGCCTCGCACATTCTTACATTTGATCACTTGGGGCCATGAATTGCACCTTTTTGGCACCGGTCTCCCATCGATTTAGGATAAAACTATAACACTTTTTATATGTTCCCTGTGCTCAAATGCCGCGCACAGCCCACTGGGGCCTCAGCACGCGGCGCGCAAACATGGTGGGCTCATTGCACGATAATTTCTTCGTCTGAACTTTCTGCGCTCCCTAACATTTTCGGGGACCGAGTTGCCGACCTTTGTAGGAAGCGCCGACCATCTCAAGTACGCCCAGCCCATTTTGGTTGTCTCTCCTCCATTTGGTGTGCCAACCTAGTGCTAATCTAATTCCACTTTTCCCAGTCTGCGAGCTGTAGCCAAGTTATGGGGATTTTTCAGTGACACGGGAAGCGCCGCCCATCTCAAGCACGCCCCGCCCATTTCGGGTGTCTCTCTTCCATTTGGTCAGCCATGCCTTTGTTAACCGTACTGCACTGTTCCTCATCTCGGGTCTGTTCTGGAACCGAGTTATGACTTTTTCCAGTGATCGTTAACTTTTGAAGCACGCCCGCCCACTGTAGGCTGGGCTTACCATGGGTCATGGGTGCTATTTAGGTTTTGTCCCGTCCCCACCATGACCCGACTCTCCAAGTTCTTCTTCAGGTGCTATGAATTTCGTGACAGACAGACAGACACACACAGCCACACACACACACGGACATAGCCGATTATATTATTAGGTTGTCCGGAAAGTTTTCAGCGTTTTGTGTTACTATTTCTTGTACATTCACTGCTGGTAAAAAACCATTCTCCCTTGCGTCTTAGTAGTACGTCCTGAAGAGAATTTTTGCGCTATCTGACGGTATCATTGCCGTTTCACCATTGCTTTGTAATCCCCTTTTCCTACGACTTTTTAAGCATGTTAAAAGAGCAACTTTGGACGATATTTTTCTTCACCTACAAATTGGGTCAATCCGCAGGAGACAGGTCGACAGATTAACCAGGTGTGGGGCCCAATAGTATTGGAGAAAACGCGACAATGGTTAGCAATTTCGTCTTCTGGAAATTTCAGCCTTGAAGATAAACCTCGTAGCGGTCGACCTCAAGCAACACCTGACGAGGACTTGAAGGGGTTTGTGGAGGCTGACCCATCCTAAACAGTTGCAACGCGATTGGCAGAACGCTAGGCGTTTGGCCAAATCCACTGTTGCGGATGGTCTGAAAACGCATTGGGAAGGTGAAAAAACTCGACAAGTGGGTGCCCCACAATTTGAGTGACCGGCAGAAATTGGCACGTCTCGAGGTTTCTTCTTCACTGCTTTTGCGCAACAGAAACGACCCGTTTTTGGACCGAATTGTCACCTGTGATGAAAAGTGGATCATGTATAGTAAGAGGAGATGTTCCGGACAGATGGTTCAATGCCGACGAACCACCGAGAAATTTCAAAGCGAACATAAGAAAAAAAGATTATGGTCACACTTTGGGTCATCGGCTGGTGTGATCCACTATAACATTTTGTAACCAGGCCAAACCAGAGTCCTACTATGAAGAAATCGACGAAATATACCGAAAATTGCGTCAGTTGCAGTTGCAGATAGCACTTGTCAACAGAAAGGGTCCGATTCTTTTGCATGACAACGCCCGCCCACACGTTTCACAAATCACTATCCATAAATTGAACGAATTGGGGGTTGAAGTTCTACCTCACCCGCCATATTCTCCAGACCTTTCACCAACCGACTATCACCTTTTCAAACATTTTCAGAACTTCCTTGCTGGAAAATACTTCATCAATCAGGACCAGGCAAAAAGCCTTCGTGGATTCTCGACCACCCAGTTTTTTCTTTGATGGGATTTGTCGACTGGTGTCACATTGGCAAAAGTGTGCTGATTCGAACGGTGCTTATTTCGATTAAATCCGATGAGTATTAAGAAAGTTATGATCGTTTGAAAGTGAAACACTCAAAACGCTGAGAACTTTCCGGACAACCTAATATTTTGAAATATATAAGGTTGCTGCAGCTCTTGTATAGACACATATGATCTGAAATCTTGCGCTCACCATTCTGACAGCACTGCTTTCAAAAAGAATTCTTGTGAGCGCGAATGCTACACCATTTCATCTTATCATCATATCTTCATTTCATCATATTCATCTCCTAAAAAGGAATCAAATATTATTACAAACTCCCCATTGGTTTGCATACACACATGAAGAGAACTGGATCATTGTTTTTTTGATGCTTTGCCAAAGGGAATTATCGCATATCGTGTTTGTGAATAGCCTGCAGCGCACTTTAGGAGTTTCTGTTAACGTACCGACCGCCACGCTGTGTTTGCTGCGACTTGGCGCTACCTGTCAGGGCGCGAGCATCGCTGTCAATGCATGAACACGCAAACTGGGAGATGTATTACTGCCGCAGGATATCGAGTATTTTCTTGGTGAAACTTTACTCATGATAGGATTATTCATGTTGTTGATTAGATGTTTATTCAGGGTTCTGACTACGACTATGACACCCACCTTCGACGTCAGCGCCAAATTGGCGCCACTCTGTTGCAACGACGTTTGCTCCAAAATAGATGCAATCTTACACTTAAGGGGTACTTAGGGTCTTTACTACGGAAGTGAGATTCACTTTCCGCCGAAGCGCTAATTGGTGCCAGATTCCGTTGGCTGCGTTTTCGTCTCGCAACTTTTCCCACGGAATGTTTTGGTAGTTTTCATTTGAAGGAGACCCAGAATCATAGACTAATATGGCATAAAATTTCCGCATTGGTGCAGAACATTATTGTAATCTTTGCCATTAGGCTCAATGGTAGCCCCTAAATTAGAGCTGAAAGCGCACCAAAGAGTCACTATCATAAGTCATTGTCAGAACACAGCTAGCGCTGAAAATTAATAGAATGCTTGAATTAGGTTACGCAGTAACCCATAATGATGGAGCTGAGGCGAACGGTGCATGGAACTTCCTTGAAAATACCATCAAAATGGTATTAATCATTGTGTAGACAGCTTCATTTGGAGGGAGCAAGCTAAACGGAACCAATACCTTATTCTATGCTGAAAATATGACCTCAGTTAACCGCGAGCAGCTCATTTGCCAAAGAAGCGAACACATTAAAACCAGTAAGATTACCTGCTATTATGCATGCAAAAAAACAACCTAGAAAATTTGTATTACAGGTAGTGCACACGAAATGGTAAAAAGGGCGTGTATAGCCAGTAGCGTCCGCGGGGCTCCGAGTCAAATGTCCTCGCAACACCCAATTTTGGGATGACGTCACCAGTAGACGTTGGCTGAGATTAGCACATGGAGCACTGACACCTGCCATTTTGGTGATCGTAGAGCCCAAATCATATCTTTAATGGGCTACCATGGGCTTAGCCCATTCCAACAACCTCAAGCAAAGTTAGGGTGACTGAGTGAAAACGGGAATGGGCCACCGGTTTTCTGTACGTAATCTTCGATTTTGAATTTTCCTGTGAATATCACCATTGCTATCTACTATATTCACTTTCTCAGAAAAATGCCTGAGGAATTGAGTATCTTATAAAGAAAGGAATCAATTCAGGAACATTTCTCTATTGTCTCTGGTGAGCCGGCGGTTCTCCGTACCTTCCGTTGGCGCTCTTTCATTTTCTCATCGAAGTCTTCTACTCCATCCACCACTAGCTGGAAAAGACTTTGCATTTGCAGCTCTCGATTTCTCCGGTATTTCCAACGCTACTGAAACTATTATCTTCAATGGTCCACCAAAAGTGAGTGGTACCGGATCATTGATATTTGGAATTGTCTTCAAGGCGCTTTGCAAAAGGTAATTTTCCGGTAGTTTTCCGAACCGAAGCAGTTAACATGCTGTCAACACACGAAGTACGAGTTTTCAACACTGGGTTCGTCGTAGAAAATGTGAGTCCTTTCGAGTTGTGATTTCCTCCTTATTTTTGTCCTAGTGCGAACGCGAATTGTTTGTCGCCATTATCTTGCCAGCATGTTATCCTCTTGGTGTCACGCGAAAACACATCCCTACTGACCTGCTTATATAACTCGGATCGCAACTGCATCAAATCCGGTCTTCGTTGAGGTTCCGCCGAGCGAGGCTGTTCTTCTTCACAACCGCTACACCAATCAAATAGGAAAGAACACCTCAGCAGTCAATCTTTTCCCGTTTGGCACTGCCAAAAGTGAAAACATACAGAAGGCGATGTTGAATCGAACGAGGGCAATCTTTCCGAACGGCGCCAGCTTTCATTATGAAACTCAACAGCGGCTCGGCATTTGTCTTCAACGGTATGCTTTATTATTAACAATATATGAAAAAGAGCAAAACTAGCAGTCAAGATGTGTATGTTGTTCAGATGGCGCGAAACTCAAAATTCGTGTAAAATACCGATTTCTGGCTGCAAGGACATGCTCATGCCTCTTGAAGACTGGTACTTCTCCGAAGCAGTCGATGAATTTCACCCCTTATAAAGTGCGTTTTTTCTTTATATCGTCGAGGCCGCAAAATGGACACGTTTCCACAGCAATCTCCGTCATGTGTACAACATGAGGGAGATTGCTGTGGAAGCAGTCTAAAGCATCTATCAAAAATAAAATCGTTCCATAAGGTGCGTTTCTTTGCAGAGACGTTCGCGGAAACGATTGCAAATCCTAGTCTCCAAATTGCTTTTCAACCCTTCAACACGTTAAGTTCAAAGTAGACTATCCCAGAAAAGAACAATCAAAAAATACGTAAGAGCCAGAAAACATGAAAGCCAAGTTTGGCAACGTCCGAGGCAGAGCTGCTACACCGAGTGCGCCTCATACTCCAGAACATAGGACTTACCACGACATGCCATCGCATTGTGATAAATTTCTGCTAAATATGTCCTCCCCTCCCCTGTCCGCTGCTAATCTGGTAGCAGCGGACCAGATTAGCAGCGGACAAACAAACACCGAAAAAATGAAGATCTGCGAAAATAAACGACAAAAAAGACGCGAGGGTAATCAAGGATAAATGTGAGGCACACGAAAAACATATAATAAGCCACAAATAAATGAACAAAAAGAATAAATTATGAAGTGAACAATGAAGCATAATACAGAAATAAACAGAAATAAAGAAAATACGGGAAAATGCATTTGCCGGCACTCGAATATTAATTGTTCACGGCCAGTCATCCGAACTTGTAGTTAGAGCTGGTTTTGTGACGTGACATTGGAGCGAGCTATTTTCACGGTCCGAATTCAGTTCCAAGCAAACCACTCCGAAGGTACCCTTCGCTTGAACACCGTAACTCCTTTGAGAGTGGAGTTTTTGAAGAGGAAAGCAGGGCTGTGGAGCACCAGGTTGGCACTTGTTAATCGTGTTTAGGCCAATCTGATAAATTTCTCCTCTAAGGGACTTGCTCCGTTATGATATCGCCATCAAATGTGAGGGTCATATACGAGCTCTTACGTTAGGTTTTGAACAGCTACAGCAACTTTCATACGAGGCCATTCGTAAAAAGAAAATGATGCCGGAATTTCGTAGATTTCCACTTTCTAACAAGACTCTCATCTTGTTCCTAGGCTTGCTATTCGGAAAAATTTTCCTTTGTGACGTGGTCGCGACCCGTTTCGGACGACACGAATAACCCACCTCGCCAAAGCAATTTCAGCATTTCTTCTAGTTGGTTCAAAGACTTTGGCATGTTTCTAGAGGACATGTCTTCGATGTAGATAATCAGAAATTAGTTCACTCAGAGCCGATTGGCATCACCTCTGTAATGCGCCATGCATAGGGCTCCCACGCAGAGGTGTTGGGAAGGTGCAACTTCTAGAAGGGCTTCCTCCGTGCAAGCAGATGTGCTCCTGCGATCAGAAAGGTCCGGAAGTGTACTTTCATCTGTTTATTGATTCATGACGTCGTTGTGGGCGGCCATCGTATTTCCTGTCATCGCCCGTTCCCCACTTCTGCGCTGGCAGGTTGCTTCTGTCTTGGTGTCTCTTCAGGTGTTCTTCACATGGATAAGTCTTTCATCATTGAAGCTGTACGACATCTGAATATCGCTGCATCCCCCACCCCGGAGAAGGTCTTGCGCTCCCCTCCCCCCTCCCTTGCCGTCAAATACGAGCCCCTGTTGTGATTACCACAACGATGGCGTGCCCTGCATACGACATCCGCTTTGGAAAAAGCGAGTCACGTCACGTTCTCACCCCTCCCCGACTATCCCCAAAAAAAGAAAAAGGACAAAGGAGACAAAAAGAAAAATGGTTTCGAACCGGATAAACCCGCGCATTGCTGATTTAGTGCCCGCAAAGGGAGAGCCGCGTTTAAAATGATGAGATATGCGGCTCAGGTGGTAATAACAACAAGTGCTTCAGTAGTGAAGACAAACATTAAAAAACCTTGGAAGTGCCATGCTTAGAACCCCATGCCGAACTGACCATGAGGTTGTAGCATAAAGCGGAGTGCTCTCGACCTCCCCATTTGTTGGCGCAGCTCTTTTTGAATATCACCTCAGTCTCATTACTCGGAGTGGAGAGAATTAGTAGCGGAACAACCGCACCGTCACGTATTCGGCGTCAATCCGGGCGGCAGTTTCTTCATGAGCGGGCGGCGCTTACCTCTCATAACAGTTGCGAAATTAAAACGAGCTCATCCTTGTCGGGAGGGCTACCATTTCCAATGGAAGCGTGGTGACATCAAGTCAACGCGGGCTTTGCCTCTAAGCCTTCAGTATCATTGAAATTCTGTGAAATACAAGATGGTGTGGAACGGCGAAGAAATGGCATGGGAATGGAGCTCGTGGCTTCACAGGAGTTCACAAACCATTGAAAAATGTCCCTGTCCCTTGGCAGGGATTAACAGAAGGGCGCCATCTAGAGGCCAGATTCGTGCTGGTTGCAGATAAGCAAGGACATATAAGCAAGACTCTTGGGTCTGAACAAATATTTTCAAGGTTTCTTGAGCAACAACAGCGAAGCGGGAATACAGAACATTTGTGAACGATACAGCGTTAGTTCTTCAGTTTACTAACCGCCGGAACTTACAGAATTTCTCTTCAGACTTTGCTGTTATGACGTTTACGTTTCAGAGCGGGCGCGTTCACTCACCTGGTCAGATGGAGCCGAAGTCATTCGAATATGTTCTCGACTGATCACCGGTCCTGGTTTCACTAACGCTACGACAGTGACCTTGAATGTGCTCATCAGCGGTGCTACTGCGGTACAAATATGCTTTGTTGTAATATGACCACGCGATTTTCCTCTGCATGATTCTTGAGATCTCATTATTGTGGGAACATATCGTTAACGAATAAATCTGGTCTTGCTGCGATTTAATTGGCACTGAAAGGAACTAGCTGCTTTTCCATGTATAATTGAAGCACCAAATGACTAAAATTTAGAGGTGCGCGTCTCTCAAGAAAGGGTGCGCCGCACAGCGAAACCGGCCCCTGCAAGACGCAGAGCACATTTTTTTGGAAGCAAAACAAATCAGATACGGAAGAGCAGGAATCTCTGTTCTCTTACCGAAGTATTGGCAATTGTAGATTAATAGGTCATAGCTCTCGCTCGATTTCATTGTGTTGTTTCTAGGCAGTCAGAGCTTTTCAATGTGATGAGGATCTTCACTGATTTCCGCTGATGGAGTCCGCTCCTCCACTGGGAACTGCCCGCTTATGCAGGCTAAGCCGAACGCGGACATACGGCAGGTGACAGGCCTTCGTGAAGCCCCCGGCCTACTCTAACACACAAGTCACATCACCAATGTTCAGTATGCCATATGAACTCTGCAACGGCGTCCGCGGGAGCCGACGCGCACTCGTATGGCCCGGCGAGTGTGGAAAGTATGCGAGGGTCCTGATGCAAGGACGGCATCGGGGGGCAACCAGGCTAGTCCAGAAGTCCTGTAACGTTGAAAAGATCCGCGTAGCAACGTTGAATGTTGGTACGTTGACGGGGCGCTCATGTGAGCTGACAGAGGCACTGGAGCGCAGACGTATAGACCTGTGTGCTATACTGGAAGCAAGATTGCAAGTCAAGGGACACTGGTCTAGGCTTCAAAGCCCTTCTATGTGGCAAACCAAAAACCACCAACGGAGTGGCTGTAATAGTCTCTCAACGTTTCCGGGACTCGATAGCAAGCGTAGAACGCTTCGATGACCGCCTGATGAAGATCGTTATTGCTATCGAACAGCGGCTGTACCATTTCTTTTCTGCCTATGCTCCACAAACGGGATGCTCCGAGCGATCCAAGGACGAGTTCTGGTCCCTGCTTGAGGAGAAGACAGCTGAGATACCGTCAGAAGACGTCGTAATTGTTGCTGGTGACCTAAATGGGCACGTAGGTGCTACGAAAAACGGCTACACTTGTCATGGAGGTTGTAATTTTGCCTGCTGCTGCCACGCGGTTGATCGTTGAAGTTTTACTGAACCTCTCACACGACTTGGTTAAAACATAACCACATAAAATAAGAATTAATACGATTATACACTAGGAATTCTAGAAAAGAGAAGGAAGTTTCAAGAGTATATTTCTATGAGCCTACTGAGCAATGACAGAGCAAAAATAGTTTAAAGAAAAAGCAAGGAAGCACTTCTTGTGATAGCCCTCGCGATGGCACGCAAAGAGCAAACCGAGCGTCGGCGTTTTCTCTTTTATGCGAACTAGGTATGTTGTTCTACGAAAGAATGTATACATTATGCGTTGTTCCCTGGGAAAGCCTACAATTTGCGAATGGCAGAAAAAGTGGGAACGGAATCTCAGCCTAACTGGAGTCAAGCAAATTGGAAAGAAGCAGTCACATACTATAGAGCGAAAAGGATATATACCTGATTATCCGTGATAGTGCATTGATTCAAGCTTGCTACAGTATACAGGTAGGGATGCGGCTAAAAAAATAGTTACTTCGAACCGATTCACATGTCAAGCAAAGTTGTTCGCCGCCCGCAGGATACAGAGGACGTGAATACGAAGTATACCAGGGCGGAAGAATCCCAAGGGTGTTTCTCGAGAAGCAGGAGCACTGGCTCTGCCCATCTTCAGGTACGCCAAATTACAGTCATCTCCGTCGTCGCCTAACCCGGAGAAGACCTATGGACTTCTAGTATGGAGTCACCCATGGATAGCTACCTGGCGACCAGTACTCTCGATCTGGATGACCTCCAGCATCGAGCCCTCCGACAGCGTTGCCACGGTCTAGGGAATCATCTTCACCGCAGTCGCCAAGGCTCGGGTTGATGGTATGGATCGCGTAAACCTGAATGGACAAGAACAACTATTTTCTCTGTGAGCGCCGCAGGGCTGAGCTAGCGGGCTGGCGGTATTACATCGCAACTCAAGAAAAAATCTTCCGCTCACATGTCGTGGCCCGTTCTCCTGCTCGAACTTTTTTTTGGGGGGGGTAGCTGGCTTTCTACATTGCATCGGGTGGGCCACCTCAACCGTGGATATCGAAGTCAGCGTTTGGAGAAACTCTGCCTTATCTTGGAATGGAAGGGGCTGAGTACCTGTGAAGAAGATGGAATATTCCTATAGTAGGTCACCTGAGCTGACTAAAATCCCTTCAATTACCCGGTTCGGGCGGAGTTCAATAGGGTGGTCTACGGTGGCGGAGAAATCGACTATCTCGCTGATCTCAGGCACCACATCGCGGTCGCGTGCCAGAATCTCTCTCGACCTTAGCTACTCCTCTCTCAGAAGGCCGGCGGCGTAGTTGTCTGATAGTTATTTGATAGTGCTTTTAAGTTGGTGGTCAGGAATATCCGATCAGGCATCTAATAAAGTGGGACTTATAGGCGCGCTCGAATGTCAAGAGAAAAGCGTTTTTTGCCACGCCCCACCCCCTGTATTTGCTGCTGCGTTGGAGAAACACCTCGCACAACTTGAAATGGAAGGGGGTCTGACATACGGCTAAAGAAATGGAATATCCAAGTAGGTCACCTGACCTGAATCCCCTCAATTACCCGGTTCGGGCGAAGTTCAATAGGGTGGTCTACAGTGGCGGAGAAATCAACGATCTCGCTGAACTCACGCACCCACTGACGGTCGCGTGGCAGAATCTCTCGATGGCGCTCCTCCAGAAGGCTGTGGCGGAGTGTCATGATAGTATTTGATATGCTCTTTAATATGGTGGTAAAAATGTCCGATCAGAATTTAATAAAGTGTAACTTATAGAAAGTCAATGAAGAAAAGTGACTTTTTTGACCCCCCCCCCTATATGATCACAATTGTGATAGGCAAGGCTGGGTCACGTAGCGCAGATGGCGAGCGAATCCTCAATTATGCGGAAGCCCATAACCTAGTCATCGTGAATACAAGGTTTCGTAAGCGTGACTCCCACCTGATCAGCTTCTACAGTGGAGGTTCCAGAACGCAGATCGACTTCGTCCTTGTTAGACACCGCGACCAAGGGCTCATCACGGACGCGAAGACTGTGCCGTACGAGACAGTTGCCACACAACATCGCCCACTAATCTGCACGCTAAAGATCGCAACGCTAGGTCCAAACGGGTCGAGCGATGTGGTCCCGAGAGGATCAAATGGTGGCGTTTGAAAGAAAAGGAGGCAGCTGTAATCTCTCGCATCCGACTTCCCACGACACCACTGCCTGGAGAAGTGCTGCTAATTTAATATCTGAGGCTGCTTTTTCCGAGCTTGGCACAAGCCAGCTAGTAGCTGTTGCGGTAAAAAGAAGCGAAAAAGGCTGTGGCAGCGAAAGCCCCCACAAGAAGAACGATGTCAGTACGGAACTGGATTCACGTTATGGAGAGCGGCATCTCTTGTTGTGAAGCTTGTATTCCACGACGGGTAGCATAGCTTCTTTATTGTCGTAACATAGGTAATACAACCGCTAACTCGTAAACTGAACCTCACTCTGTCATGAGTGGGGCTTATATATCACACTATAGTGATATGAGCTTATAGGCGAAAACACTCCCGCCCGAAAAAAAAACAGAATACAATTGACATAAATCATAAGATCACAGTATTATCTGGTGGTCTTCTCTGTTGCAGCTTGGATGGTGCGATTCTTGTTCTTTCTTGATTGCGATGATGTAGCAGTTGTAGAAGTGGAAATTATAGATAGTGTTTTTTCAGTGTTCAGTTTCTCATAGGACGTATTCTTTGCTTGTTTCTGCGAATTTGATGGCTTGTAGTGGAGCTGTTCCTATTTTCATGGAATCTTTCACTGTGGCAATAGGGTCTTCTTGACAGGTTCCTGATGAGGGTGGTTGTTTATTGTGCTTCTGTTGAGATCGTCCTGTCTTGCTTATGAGATAGTCTTCATTCCATCTTTTCCAAAATTTGTTAAGAAGTTTTAGTGTGAACTCCCATTGTTTCTGAAGATAGCCTTCGTTTGTTCCAAGCGTCCATTCATGGTTTGATTTGTTTTCGTCTCGTGTTCGGGGTGATTTCCTTAAGTTCAAACGGACCGAGGAAATCCTTTGGGTCTTATGGAGCATTCTGAGGGATGTCGCTGTGTACGCATGTCAGTAGTCGGTGATCTGCGATTGGTTCCCGATTATTGCGGATAATTGGTTGAACAACAGCTTCCGAATTGGTGTGATGGTCTTGTGATGATTCCTCGGAGCTTTTGTCTATGTTTTCACCTTGCCATGGTGTGCGAGCCGGAATGGATTTGGAGTTGGTGTTGTGCCGGATACAGTAGTCGTCGACGATGTTGCTGTCCGCTTCGGGGATAGGTGAGATCAAGCTGGCTGCTAAACATAAGTACAGGGATAAGCGTAGGAAAGACATCCATTTCCTGCGAAGGAGGACGGCCGGACTGGGGGAAGTACTTGATAATGTTGGGTTGAAAGCTCTGTCTCTTCTCTTCGGAGGTTTTGTTCGCTGTACATGCACGCTGGTTCTTCTTCTTCACCGACTTGAAAGTGGCTAACTGTGCTTCTCGATAAGACCTCAGTTTCGTTCTTCCATCGTAGTTCAGAATTTTGGATACTTCTTTTTCTTTCTAGTCCGCGGCTTGTTTGGAACTTTCCATTGCTTCGTTTCGAATGAAGGCTTTATACGGTCACGATGTTCATCATCATCATAAGGTGTTGGTTCGTTGGAGGCTTTGAGACAGAGGTCGTCATTCTTGGAGCGTACCTCATCTTGATGTACTGAAGGATTCGCTTGTCGAGAACCTTTCTTTGTACGTTCTGTCTGTTTAGCGATTGACCTTCTTCGTCTTGTACTGCCATATTGATGGTTCGTTGATATTCTCTTTCCAGAGATTATTTTCCCTAGTCTTGTGTTCAGTAGATTGTATCCGTTAGCTATTGTAGAGGACTGAACATCGGTTGATATGATTAGTTGCCAGAAGTGATCCATGCCAATGAGAATGCCTGCGGCTCTATTCTTCCGTTGATATCGAAAAGTTATGGACAGGTTCTTCTGTGATAATTGGAAGGTCGAGTGGAGTTGGTAGGGGTTTCGTGGAGGAGGAAGTGACTGCACTTTCATCTGGTACGGAATCGTTCGCTAGCAGTAAATTCACATCATACTGCCTCGATCGTACTGTCTGTGGCTCCTTATTGCCAAATGTGTGAAGATTGATGTTGTTATCCTTGATGTGTTTTAAAGGCAGCGTCCGCGTTCAGTTGAGATTTTCCTCTCCCTTCGTGAGCAGGTAGTCAGGTCCGCAGAGGCAACAACTACACCACTTTCGCGGCGCAAAAACGAGTGAGGAGGCCCACGATGCCGTCGTTCTTCTCATTGGCCCAACCTACAATCATTGGCACCGCCCTTTCATTTCCTAATGGTTACTGATGGTGCGGTTGTTTCGCTGCTGCTTCTCTCCACGTCGAGTGGTGAGAGTGAGGTGATAAGGGAAAACAGCTGATATCAACAAGTGAGAACTCGTGCGACCGCACCTTCTCTTCGCCTTGAGCACGTACAACCTCAATTAAGCAAGGGGTTCTATATAGAGCCTTTCCTATGATTTCTTTCTGATTTTTCTTCACTAAGGGGTTACTTGCCTTGTTATAAGTATTTGAGCCGCATAACTTATCAAGTTTGAATGCGTGGCTCAGCCTTTAATTCAAGCTTGTCTGCTTTCTCAGTTGTTATATAGGAGTGAGTTGATCCACTGTCCAGGAGACTAGCGTTCTCACTCTCCTCTTGTCGTTATTCGGATTCGTCAATGTGACCTCAGTGCACATGAGTAGGATTTCTTCATTGTTCGATCGCGATGCATCTTGTTCCCCTACACTTGTTGTGCGACTGGTTACTGAGTAACATGGGTCATTTTTCTGGTTTGTTCTTTTGTCCTTTTCAATTTCCTCTTCAGTTCTTACTTCCGTCGTCTCACCCGAGAAGTTGATTAAGTTCTCGGAAGTGGTGTGGTTGTTATATTGTTTATCATATGCCCTACTCTTATCGTATGTCTTGGTTTTCTCTTTTGTAGGCCAATTTTTTGAAAGGTTTTCGTTGAATGACTTTTTATCTCTATTCGATACGACCCTGTTTTCGGAATGTTTTGCTTGATAGCATAGAGAGGAATGATGGTTGTGGCCGCAGATGTTGCAGGGCGGTCGATCACATGAATTTGTCTCATGGTCCTCCTCTCGAACATATGAAACAGAGCTCCCTTTGGTGAGCTCGGTCTCCCTCTTTCTTCCGGCGTGCTGTATTCTCGACAGGAAGGCACTATGATTCGCTCTGAGGCAAAAGGGGCAAGATTTGCGTGAGATCGGATCTTTGGTCCGTTCAGAGGGGTCTATTATTATAATTATTAACACTTGAACAACTCACATAGAACGAATCAAGAAAACTTTTTACGCATCAAAAATTATCTTATTGGTCAGTCTAGGTAATTAACTGGGGTCACGCCGCAGGCAAGAGCCAGGCCATACAGGCGGGGCTCCGCCCACTTTACAGTAACCTTACCGTATAGTTCCCAACAATATCTCTACTCCCCGATCAGAGTCTCTTGATGCAGACGTTCGTCCTGTACTGTAACGGCTGGAGTTATAAGAATTGGCGTAGTTCCCAAGTTGCATCAAAGTGGTCTCTTTTCTTACAACTTCCGTGAGCAGATCAACTAATTGACCAGGGGTGAGGTTCATCTGTCCTTCTGTGACGTCGTAGATTCTCGATTGGACAAATCGTGGGAGCTTGTTGTAGAGGAGGGCCCCTAGTCCGTACTTCTGCCATATCTGGGGTAATGGAGTTATTTGTCGGAGAAGACGCGCCATCTGTGCAAATGAGAATCTGATAGTCAGCCTGTTCCTGCTTCTTGGTCGACTGTTGTGGTAGACTTGGGGTAGTGTCGGATGTAATGTGGTGATGAAGAATTGTTGGCGTATTGTACGTTTTGGATAAGATGTCGAACTGTTGCCGTAATGTTGTCAGAAGTGATTAGTATTCTTCAATGCAATTCTAGCAGGTCTGGAAGGACGACCTTAAACAAGCGTTTTGAAGAATTGAAAAATTTTCTGCTCCGGAAACAGTCATTTTGGAGTGCACTAAGGCGTCATATTGTGCCCAAAAGGTTGGGAATTCGAGCAAGTTCGCGACGAAAGTCGGGCGCGTCTAAATTCTGGTGATGTCGTGACCCAATTCAGAATACAAATGATCGCTATAGTACAGTCAACGACATGTAGGATATTGAGGCTTAATGCGAATATACATAGGATTTTCTGGCTATAAGTCTGCCGTTGGAGGCGGCACAAAGCGATCGGATGCTCACTTGTTCGAATGCATCGACAGAGATAGTGGCGGTGAGCAGATTAAGGAGAACGGACCTCCCAGAGCGGCAAAGCGCTGAATATGAAAGAGAGAAAGAAGGAAGTAAGAAGAAGAAGAAGAAGAAGAAGAAGAAGAAGAAGAAGAAGAAGAAGAAGAAGAAGAAGAAGAAGAAGAAGAAGAAGAGAAGAAGAGAAGAAGAAGAAGAGAAGAAGAAGAAGGAAGAAGAAGAAGAAGAAGAAGAAGAAGAAGAAGAAGAAGAAGAAGAAGAAGAAGAAGAAGAAGAAGAAGAAGAAGAAGAAGAAGAAGAAGAAGAAGAAGAAGAGAAGAAGAAGAAGAAGAAGAAGAAGAAGAAGAAGAAGAAGAAGAAGAAGAAGAAGAAGAAGAAGAAGAAGAAGAAGAAGAAGAAGAAGAAGAAGAAGAAGAAGAAGAAGAAGAAGAAGAAGAAGAAGAAGAAGAAGAAGAAGAAGAAGAAGAAGAAGAAGAAGAAGAAGAAGAAGAAGAAGAAGAAGAAGAAGAAGAAGAAGAAGAAGAAGAAGAAGAAGAAGAAGAAGAAGAAGAAGAAGAAGAAGAAGAAGAAGAAGAAGAGAGAAGAAGAAGAAGAAGAAGAAGAAGAAGAAGAAGGAAAAAGAGAAAAGAAGAGAGAGAAGAAGAAAAGAAGACAGAAGAAAGAGAAGAAGAGAAGAAGAGAAGAGAGAGAAGAAGAAGAAGAAGAAGAAGAAGAAGAAGAAGAAGAAGAAGAAGAAGAAGAAGAAGAAGAAGAAGAAGAAGAAGAAGAAGAAGAAGAAGACGTAATAATGGAATACGATGAAGTTTCTGAGCGCTGGGGAGGAAGTAGTAATGAGTTGTTCGCGCATTGTAACGGAGAGAGGCTCATTGTTAAGTGGGGGAAAGACGTGTAAGATTAGTTTTGCGGCATGATTTTCTTTGAACGTAAAGGACACGACAAAGAAGAGGTGTAGGACTTAGGATTAATACGCCTGGCAGGACAGGATTGGGCGTCCCCGAGTGGGCGCTGAGTGGCGCCATTTCCAGGAAAGGTACCCCGATAGCGCCCTATCGAGCTGCAACATATACGATGCCATTAGAAAACTCGTCCGAAATTGCTTTCCGAGTTGTGCGGAACCAAAGCTTTTTTTGCATGTTTGACAGTTTCACTTCGTTTTTTCGTCACTCTCACTATATAGCACCGGCTACCACTTTAAACTGCCTACCAATTTATCGTGCCCGCTATGAACATAATGTACGATTGGGCTATAAGTGGGACTTCATATTTCATCCCGCGATCAGATATCTCGGGTAGCGGTGCTCAAATAGCGATGCCAAGATGCCAAAGAAATCAATGGTGGAGAAGAAGCAAGAGAACGAACGTAGCGCTGCTCATAAAAAACCCTATACATAATAAGCAAGCGCATTTTAACGAACAGGGAGAACAAGAAGTGATCGGACGACGGACATCTCCAGCCACCTTACTCTCTTTTGCGCCGCGAAAATGACACACTCGTTGCCTCTGAAAAAAAATGACACCTGCTCAGAAAAGAGAGGGAGTCTAATCCTGAGCACGGGCATTGCTTTTGAGACAACTGTCCTCTCGTCTTTTCTTGCATAAATAATGATTACAATTGTCCCGCAAAGAAATGATTTCACCAAAAGCGAAACGTGCAAATGAAGTTCGCAGCCACGGCCACCGCATCCTTGGGAATTCTAATACACGCGAACAATAATAAAAACGAAACAACCAGAGCGCTTATCAAATGCTTGCCGTGGGTCTCTGTCGCTGTTTTTTCCGCAAGTTTGCTCTACAGCAAAATGAAAAGCTGGTTTTCAAAGTAGACCAAAGAACCTTCGCGAAACAGACCTCCTTGGAAGCGAAAGTGGTGCTACTGTTTTTAGCGGACGAACATCGTCCGCTGGTCTGCTCTGCAGCCGGCTCATATGTCAAGTTTGAAATGCAGCATACAGTTGGTGTCACCCACTTGATTTACCAGCGCTGAACAAGCCCGTTAAGATTGCTT
>MU912292.1:0-32836 GCA_036418165.1 Cooperia oncophora
CTGGGACCAACGTCATGGATCTAGTCGAAGCCATTTGGAAAAAGGATCGAGGAATTCAAAAAGATAAGCAAAACGACAGACAGAAGAAAACCATAGCAGTTTGCGAGAACCCGAGATATGCTCGACAAGAAAGACACGAAAACAAAATTCCAACCAAACCTGGCGTAGGACTATCAGTGAATTCCAGTTCTCTTGAGGGCCTCCTTCTTCGGATTCTGAAATTCGGGAACAGAAATTATACTGAAATTACTATTATAAAAAATTATACTAACTCCAGTTTCAAAAATAGTAACTGCAACAGAGGCGAATCACTACGCAAAACCACTCAACGCTTACTCTCACAATCGAATGTTTTTAGTTCACGTACCCATCAAATGGACGTCTGAGAAAGTCGTCTTGTTCTTCCTCTTCGTCCTCTTGCATCGCACTTTTACCGTCAGTAAAATGGCGTGTGACACCTGGACAACCTGATCCTCGACTGGATATCGTCACCTAGAAAAGGGAAATTCACCACAGCAATCATTCTACAACCAACATTTTCTTTGCATCCATTCTGTAATTTTCAAAAAGTTCACTTTCAGAACGTAGAAGACACTATGACCCAGCCAACACAGAAGAACAATGGAGAACAATTTAGGTAAGGATCTGACGAGTTTCCCGTACTTGTTGGTTTTATGCCTCTGAAAGCGATAGTCACCTCTGGGTCCAAAAATAGTTTCTTCGTGTCATGTCACAGTTTCTTTCAATGCTATCTAGCAGTCAGGAAGAAACACGAACACCAGAACACGGGTAAAAGCTGAGCTCCGATCAGAAGTTGAGCTTGAATTTCGGTGGACGGGACAACTATGTACGGAGACGTCAAAAACGCCAATTGAGTTCACTTTTGTATACAAATTATAGCGGCGCTGGGACTGTCTCTAAGTGGAATCATCCTTTAGCGTAATCTGCGGGCCCGAGCCCTACCTTATGTCAACGACTTTTGCCCATAACTTAGTATTTTGTGAAAGTACTATGATGATATGAAGGTCATTACCCACCCAGAGTGCTCAGAACAAAGCCGAGGTATATTGAGAGTCAAATGTAGCATTATCGAATGGCACCGACATGGCAATGGGTAGAATAATGCGTATCCAAAACGCTATTCCAACCGAAGTTCAATGCATGGCGCATCGCAGGAAAGCATCGATCGACTCCAAGCGCTTTTGTTAATGACGCTGTAGACTAACCAATTCAAACATTGTCCTCGCCACGGAAGCTCAGTGGTGGAGGCAGATCGCACGATAGCCCATAAGCATGAAAGCCCTGCGCGGGGAAGAATAGTGTGAATCGCAATGGTCAGCACTATGCTAGTTTCGAGCATTAAAGTGCAAGATTACTCCACCGAGGCTCGATTCAACACAATCGCGCTGGTAGGTGTTGTCTTTCTTGTCTGCAAGGCAACAAATACCAAAGTCTCACTCGGGACGTTTCCTCCGGCTTTCTTCTTCACGGATAGGTCATCCACACCTCTTCTTCTGCCCTTTGCGCCCACTATTTACATAGGCTTTAATGTGTTATCGTGTTGACTTCCAAATGTGAGCGACATGACCAAAGCGTTTTGTGTCATTATCCATGATAAGTTGAAGTTCTATACGATAACTATGAAAGCAAGTACGACTCACATGTTTCCGGCTTTGCTGTACATTGACTGTTCGAGTTTTCTTTACACGGAACTCCGTACCATCCGGCATTTTTTGGACTTCTTCCTCGCATAACTGAAGTAATCAAAAATGATTTTGTAGCGAGTTAATGGTTTTTCGAAAGTATCCGCCTAAAGTCAAGATGCCAGCTTCCACATCTTCGCTGATGATATATTTAAAGTGCCTAAAAAGTTTCAAAAGCATTGCAGGCCATCAAACCGCATCCGGGAGCAAGTAGTTGGATCTGAGCGATTGCGAGATCCAGTATGTTTTCGTACCATAAGGCTGTCCGTCAAAGACAAAGAGGGAGAGTTCGTGGTGTTTACCCGTCATGACCATGGTGTTACTGAATATCATTCAGGGAACACCTCATTCTATCGACCATCCTCTGCAAAACGTTCCAAACCCGTCACGCACACGAACCGGCAGTGGATTACAGTAACTATTTCAGCAGGGTTTATTCCCTTCCTTGTTGATACACCTCAAAAATGAGTCACCATGCTGTTCGTCCTCAACCTTTTCATAATAGCACACACGTTTTTGGCAGCAGATGATCTGATTCTAATGAGCCAAAAAAGCTGTAGAAATTCAAAGCTTGCAGTAAATTCATTGAAAAATGGGCGGGGTCATATCTGTGTTGGTACCAATCGTTTTCAGCTGAAGTGTGTGTGCCAAATAGCAAAGTGCAAAAAAGTCGAAAACATAATTCATATAACATTTTGCAAGACCATCGCTGAGATGTGGGCGGAAATGTTGGGAAGGGGCTTGCAACGATACCTAGTGTGATTTGTTATCAAATGCCCATCGTAAGGGCTGTGCCCGACCCGATTTCAATGTGTCCGATTTGGTCTGAAAAGTGTCTGATTTGGTTTGAAAAATGTCCCATTCGAAGTGAAAATGGTATAATCTTCCATTTTTCTAAATGGTATGACTTTGAAGAATGCCAATACTGGAATTCCATACTCCGCCATTCCCAGAGTTCCCCTCCTCCAAAAGTCCTCAACTACATTAAATAGGAATCCTTCGAATGCCCCTAGGGTTATAAACGCTGAAATCCGATTTCGACAGTTATGAATACTTGTCCAAGTCCCCCTTCCGACCTTTTGCCCGTGCTTTTCCTCTCGTTCTTCTTTTCGCTCATCCGTGGTGATCGCATAATCATCGTCTGATTCTCCTGTGTCCAAGTCGGGGAACGTTGGAGAAAACTTTGGTACCTGTCTGAAATCATAGCCATTTATATTTCCATTTCCGCTTACACTGAGAACTTACTACCACCTTAAATTGAGCTTGTTGAGTAATTCGTCCAACGATCGCTCCTCTTCCAAAGTTTCCGAAGGGTTTTCTGTGCTTGGTGTACTTGGACCTTTGTGATTTTGATCTTTTTCAATATCCGGAATTGTAGGCGGTACTCGATAATCATCACTAACACTAGCGTCCGTTGTTGGTGGACAACTTCGCACAGCCTGAAATGTTTTGAAAGCGTTTTCGGGAATTTACCGTTGAATCACTCATAAGTTTTTGAAGAATGCGGAACATGGCTTTGAAATTCCAATGGTCATTCCAACGTAAGGAAAATGTCTCCGAAATGGTGGGTGGGGAAGACATGACAAAGAAAAGATTCCTAAGAAATGTGATCACAGATTGCCGTTAGTGCTCCATCCCTGAGCGTGCTTTTTCTGAAAGAAGTATTGAAAACAATAAGAAAGCATAACATAGAAAGTAGTGAAGATTGGAAGCATTTGCATGTTTTGGAAAGGCAATAAAGTGGGGCAAGTAGTCAGAAACGCCTCATCATGATATAGTCTGTAAAGTTGTCAGGGCGGGGAGCGCAGCGCGGCACGAGCTCGCGTCCGCCGCCTTGCTACCAATGGTGATCGAGCAATGATCGATGTAGGAAGGAATCAGCCACTGGTGGGAAGGCCGCAGGTGGGAACCGCTGATTGCGACCTGACAGGTCGCGGTGATACAAACTGCACCTGTGAGAGCTGCTCGACGGCGTCGCGAATTTCTTGCGTTTTTGGTTTTGCATCCGGCTGTATACAGTCTTGATCAGTGCATCGCAAAAGTTGTACAAGTGCATTCTGGAAACAGTTGGGCTAATTATATCGACGAGATAATGATGTAAAAATACGAGCGGTCTGGAATTTGATGATCTAATTTTAATCCGATTATGACCTGGAGTCGCCTATCCTTGTTGTCACAGTTAACGGAGACTGCATCGAGAACAGCAGTTGCACTATCTGTAAGCAGAAACAAATGTCGTTTCTACACGGAAACAGTGACTAGTTGGTACCACTAGTTTTAGGTACCAGATTAGCTGGTATCTTTTTTGAATCGGATTTTTTATCCGTGGAAAACCAATGTTTCGAAGAACTCTTCTTGTTGATCGTTCTTGCTCATTGCGTTGCTTAGTGTTCAATTTGTCCGAAATCGCATCCAATCTCGAGTACGAACTCGCATGTGAATTTTACTCGAAATTCCTGAGATGTGGAAGACTTGGATGCGGCCGAGAAAGGAAGAACCTGCGCGTCGTTAACGTGTCAAAGGAAAAGTTATGGAGGTTCTGCATCACCAACCGCGCTCTTCGGACCTTACATACCTAAGTGGCAGGGCACATCGTTGTTGGGGAATCTCCAATGGGGGGGGGGGTAGGGCTCGTGTTTGGGCCGAGAAAAATTTATTTTGATAGGTTTGATTTTTCTCGCTTCACGAACGTTGTGAAGGGGGGGTCGTATTTACTTTTTGGCCTTTCTAGGAGTGGTGGGAGTGGTGGTTGACTTTTCGTGATTTTCCTGTTTCATGCGTACTATATGCCCTCCCTCCCCCCACCCCTTCCTCTCCCGCTCGACGGCTCGATTCGATGAGGAGCGACAGGGGGCGGAGGCGTCGTACCAACCCCCCCCCCCAAAAAAAAGGGGGTTATACGGACTCGACTAAAATCCCCAACCAATGATGTGCCCTGATCAGTGGCTCGCTTGCAGTCAAACTAAAAAAAAATATTCACAGTAGTCAAGTGGACTTTTAAAGCTTTCTAAACAATCTTTTTGCGTCCTGATCAAGAGATTTTCAGCGAAAGACTCCAACTAATTTGGTGAATTTGAGAGCTGATGAACAGCGTATACGCACTCGAATGATTACTTTGTTAACATACTAATGGAATATAGAAAGTTCTGAAACTTACTTAATATCAAATGCGGGCTCTGCGAGGAGACCACTTGCTGGAGGTATCTCAGAGCCACCTCAACCTCTCGTGAGCATGGCATTTTCTGTAAGCAGAAATATGCAATGGATGTTCGTTGTGGTAATGATGATACAACGACACCGAATGTAATGAAGAATGCTGATTATTAACTTCTTTTACTTTGCCATGCCAATGTCCGCTAAACGGCACAAGGCACGATAATTCAGCACTCGGTCCAAAATGGCAGCAGGGGTGCTATATTGTGGGGAAAATGGCGAAAAAAAGCGAGGTGAATTGGTCAAAAACCTGCGGAAAAGTCTCCTTCCACACGACTCTGAAAGCGATTTTAGACGAGTTCCCCGTTGGCATCGTGCCAATGACCCTGTGGTAGGTACTGCTGCGTGCACATACTCATATATCCGTGCAGCACCGCAACCTTTTCATATCAGTACCTTCATATTTTACTTCAGAAATGAAGCGATATGAGTATCAGCATCGGTCGGACTTTTGTGGTGGGCGTCCGGGTCGGTATGTTGCAGCTTGACAAGGCGCTATAACCTACCTCCCTCGGAAGAGGCGCCACGCAGCGGGTGCTCAGGGGCGCCGAACCCCGCACGTCTTGGGGAGTTATCGTGCCATTTGCCTTCAATAATCGTTCACCAGAGAAGGTGGTCATACGTAAAATTCTCTGCACTTTGACAAAAATAAAAAAAACACAAAGAAAGAAAACCATATACCGGAACTAAGTCCAATATAACAAAATAGAAATTTCACGAAAAGTTTTAAATCCAAGTAAATTGACGACTTTAATTTAGGAATCACAACTAAGGGGTGATAGCCCTCGATACAGCATCGAAAAGTGGAGAATACAATCACGTACTATTTATAGCTTCTTCGTTGTGGGAGGAGAACTGAAGATTCCTTGACAGGAAAACTGAAGAGCTCAGGGTTACTCATCAGCTCAAGATGAAGTACTGGGTTGCATGAGTAATGTTTTTTTTTCTTACACAAACGAGTTGTTTCGAGTGTTCTATGCTGTTGAAATTTTCCACTCTACAAGAAACCTATGGTTGCCTTGCTACCGTTTCTCAAAATTTATTTCATTGAAATCGACACAAACGTGGGTTTTTACCTTCAGCTCTCAATCTAAACTCTGACTATGAGATTGCAGAAGGAGCTCAAAACATACGATTTATTAGGTCATCTCATTCTGAAACGTGGAAGTTTTAGTCGAGTAAAACGAAGAGGAAAACGGATATAAAAGTGACATTCAGCTTTGAATCAAACAGATCCTTCTTTCTTTCATTAGCGACTCGCTTCCACTGTCTAGGTGGCGTTCAGACGCCTGACTACCGAACAGCATCGTTGTGCCAAACCATCAAGGGGGTCGTGAATTGCCGCTAAGGAGGGACGGTCACAAACGGAGAGGCGCTGAGAGCACTGGACACCGCCCAAGTGTCATTGCTAAGTTTTCGTGGAGCGGAAACAGTGATGTAGAGCACTCGCATGCGAAGTATTGAAGTAATTAGCTCACATATTAACAGTAGTAAAAATTGGTGAGTGTGCAGATGACTAAACAATGCATTTCAAACTGGTTCGTGCGTGTCGACCTTTCCGAACCCAAAGCACTCATCTGCTTGCATGGACAAAAATTATTCACTATAAAAAGTTACGCCTTTGCACCACCTCTGCACGAGAGCAGACGCTCAGACCAAATCGATCGATGGTAACCGAACTATGGTTCCTTTCATTATAACGGAAATATGAGTTTTGAAGACATATTAGGAACTACGAATGTGTATTCTTGCAATGGCACACAAGAAGTCGAGCATTTGAGTGGTTCAGAAATTCGCCCATTAAAAACCCATCAAAAATATCTCCTAAACTAGCGGGTCTTTAGAAAAACTGTAGCGCATTTTGGAAAGGGGAGATATTGCGCTTTGGAGCGATGTTTCTGGCTTTGAAAAAAATCGCGTATGAAATAAGACATCATTTTTCGACTTACTATCTTCGATCCTTTATCTTAGTTGAGGTGCCACCTTTCAAATAATATAGTAGCTGCAGCCGAAGCTCCTCTGATTTCCTGCCTTTACTCTATATATCTCCACGTTTTTGAATGAGATTACTTAACATATGAGCAAAGAACGATGCTTAATAGGACCGCTTGAACTGGTTCGGACGGTTCAAAAATTAGTACTCGGACCACGTGAATGTATCTCGATCGCATGGGGGGCCTCCTATGGATCGGCCACCCGCAGAACCCGTTCACCAAGTTCTGAACTTTCAAATCAAGTGAAGATGATGCTCAGTAGGATCGCAGAAGTCTTCTACGACATTTACTCCATTGAAAGCATAAATCTCCGTGTGTAACGTGATTCAGTATGCTTTCAGCTGGACTCGACAAGACTTTAGGTTCGACGCTTGTCTGTGAGGTTGAAACTACGGCACCAGCTAAAAGTATAAGCTGAATGCAACAACACAATAAAATTTATATTCTCATAGAGCAGAGGTAGTGTGGTGGCAATGGCGCCACTTACCACGTAAGTGGTCTGGGATCAGGTCTTGGATGACTCAGGTCCCGCCCGAGCACCCGAGTCTGCGGGATGGAGGGGGGGGGGAGGGAAGGTGGACGAGGCTAACTGGTGCTAGATTCGCCCACAGAATGAAAGCATTGACGCACTGACTTCTGCACTGGCTCCCAGGCCAGCTTCAACGAGTGTAAACGAGGCCATCCAACAGAAGAGAGCCTATTGTAGCGGTCAAGAACACCCTCAAGGGACTCGATAAGGGTGTTGCAGTGGTATGTGTCGGTATGACCACGCGGCGTTGCGTGCGCGTCAGTGCGTATACCGCGTGCTCGCAATGGAGCGCAAGTTGCGATGACCTACAATTTCGTTTATTCGGTGATTCACCATGTTGTTCTTGCCTAGTGTTATGATGATATTGGCTCGCTTTTTATTATAGTACGATGAGTGAAATCGAGTATTTCGCAAGACCAACGAAAAAGTTGAAACGCGAATAAAACAGTTGAAAATATAATATGAGAGCAAAAAATAGCACCTATCACAATGCCGTGCTTATGACAGCTATCATATGCTTGAAGGAGAAATATAACAATTGTGCACATGTAACAAACTAACCTCACATATAGAAAAACATGTACCTGTGAAAGTCTCAAACTCTAACAAACGCTTTCTGATGCAAAACATACCGTTCAAACTTGTCTCAAGTCCTGTTCAGCTATTTCGCTCGTCTGTTTCACCCCTTTTGTTGGTCTTACCAAATACATGAACTCACTAATAACGCACTATAATAAGAGGCGAAGACAATGGCATTATAATATCAAGCGAGAGAGCGGTGTTTGCATTGACGCGCACGCGACGTCGCGTGGTCTTAACGGCTGACTCCCGTTCGGCAGCACCCAACACAGTCCACGGAGACAGCCAAAACGCAGGTCATCCTTTTCGCTCAGTTCACGAACATTTAAATGCCTCAAACAACGAAGAGGACATTGAGAAGGAGCTCGCTCAGCAACCCAGCGTTTTATCCAGGCGGATTTTCTTGAATAGACTCAGCAAATTTGTTGAGAAGGGAAAGCAGGTCGTCGACGACCGTACAGTTAGTGTTTCGATGGCTGTGAAATATCAAGTATTTCACGACCAAAAAAAGGCCAGAACCCAGAACATGTGGTCTGAAGTGAAGCAATCTGAGATGAGGTGCGTAAGTACGACTTATTTGCAATTTTGACATGATGACTATCGTTGTCATATTTCTTCTATATGGCTGAATGGCTTTTTTTTCCTCTGATGACTTTATTATGCCATCCAGTCATATAAAGACGTGACCTAGGAAAGTGATCTAATCTTGTGAAGCCCGGAACGATTACGGCAACGAAGCGGATTAGTCGCACAGGCGTTGTCCGACTTGAACTACAGAACAATTTATCCTTCTGTAGTTCACTGAACTTGATATAAGCGACGGATCGTGAGCTTTCTCATGCACAATGCTCTTTTATGATCATACTGGTCATATACATTCTGTTGAAGCGAAAATTCCGATTTACTTCATTTCACACTTCTGCGGCAAACGGCATCCAGTAGTGCACAGGCTTTATCTACCACATGTCAAACCCATTCCTATGCGAGTGTAAATGCATAAAGCTCCTGAGATACAAACGAAATCCGAAAACCCCACATTATTATGCCGTCAGATGTCTGATACTCTTAATCTTGAGCAAAAATCTTCAGTCCCATCAAGGCACATCATCTTGGGGACCTCCCAGCGAGGGGGGGGGGTCGTATTTGGTCGCTGGGGGAGGGGAAAGATGGTCTTAGTTGGTCTAAGAAAACCCTTTTGATAGCTGATTTTTCCTGTTCCACAAACGCTATAGAGAGGGGGGGGGTGCCTCTACCTTCTGCTTTCTGAGAAAAATTTGTGGTGTTGGGAAAATTTTTCCCGCTAGATGACTTTTCCCATTTTTCCTTTTTCTTTTGTGCTATATATGCCCCCGGTTGACAGCAAAATTCTGAGGAAAAGTAGGAAAACTTTCGGGAAAATCCGGAAACTGGGAAAAGTACAAAGGGTGGGGAGTTGGGGGAAAATCAAGGAAACCGGTAGGTAGGTATATTGGAGAAGGAGGAGGGGGGGTGTACTTTGTTCATTTTTCACGTTTTTCCCAGGGGCAAGACGTTTCCTGAAAAAAACAACCAGTCGAAACCGTAAAAAAGATAGGGGGGTTGTAACAAGCCACTATTAGGGTAGGGGGTGTCGTATCAGGGGAGGGGGGTGTCAGCTCGAGGCGCTGTTGGGCGACGGGGGGGGGGCACTTTGCACCTTCGCCACCTCCCATCGACGTGTCAACGGGAGGTGGCGAAAGTGCAAAATGCCGACATGTCGACCCATCTAGACAGCTTTTCTCGAATAGACAGGTTTTACCATGATGGCTTGACGAGCTTGCTCCAGCTTCACAAGAGTTCACAGGTTTCACCAGAGTGAGACTTGTAAACCGGAACTAGTGAAGCAACGAAAGTGCAAAATGCCCCCCCCCCTCCGGTCACCAACGTGCGCCGGAGCTCGATTTCCATGAGCAATGGAACAGCGATGTTTTCTTGTGACAGCGAATTCAGAGCCTTACTGTAGACAGAAGGGTCATGTGATTCAGAACGCATACACTACAGAACAGTGCATGTAAACAAAGAATGCCGTCACTGCAATCATATTAGCCGGTGCTGAACTTCAAAGTGATAGCGCTTTCATACTGAGGAATTCACCATGAGCTTTTAGCACCGGGTGCCAGCAACTGACTTGACAACAGCTTTGCAGGAATGACCTCTTTACAGAGGGTGGTGCTAAGAAAAAGAGTAATCTGAAAGGAGAATGAGCCACAGTCATGTCACGAAGGGGTCAAAGTGGATATAGAAAAGATGAACAATGTTTATGTGATTCGACAGTATCACATAAAGATCTTCTAGTAAATAGATGATTAACCGGATAATCACTTCATATGCAAGAGCCGAGAGGTTATTTCAGGATGGGTCGCGGGCGCAAGTTGGTGGGCGGACGTTTCGAGCCGACCGAAGTATCTTCACAGGCATATTCAAGCATAACCCACTGAAAGAACGAGTTCAATCAATGAGAACATGAAATGTGCAACTGATCATGGATTGATTGGCTGAGACTCTTTCTCATCCAAAAAACTGAGACAGCCACATGCGAAAACGAGTAAGTCAAGCTGCTGGTACACTGAAAACTGGAGGGATGTTCTCGATTCTTCTCGACAGTACAGCGAACTCAGCAGCAGTGGCGGCGTCAGGGCGCCTCGAAGGGCGGTGCTGTTTGAACAAGCGCTGCTTCATGTTCAACCACATGAGTCATTCGACGTCTCGACAACTCTCTGAAGAGGTGTGGAATGGAAAGCACGACCAGCACTATGTCGTTATCATCACACGTCACCACAAAACCCACGAGCTCGCAATTACATCGTAACGTAGCTTTAGCCAGCACACGCAATAGTGCATTTCAGACGTTCTTTTTTTTGGGCCATTCAACAATGTGTGATTCAGATGTGTTCCGGATCTTGAACGGTGCACATGTTAGCAGTAAGCTCCAGGAGTGAAGCGATCAGATGGAGAGACTCTGGGAAAATATTGGTCTGCCCAAGGACTACGTTTTTTGTGAAAGACGACTTCTTTTAGGGGTATTTCACAATGTGTGGTAGAGAACTTGTGAAAATGTTCTCAGGTTTTCGTGCTCATTCAACCTTTACCGAACTTTAGGGAATCGATTCTGAATGTCAAGGGACGAGGACGAGCGCCTTCAACTCCAGCTTTTTCCACTTGACCGACTTACTCAAGCAGCAGAGGCAGCTCAAAATTTATGGAGTTTAGAGCCAAGGTACACCGGCGCAGTTTGTCGACGGATGGGGTGGGCATTTTGCACTTTTGCTACTTCCCATCGACGTGTCGGCCTATCTAGACAGCCTCTTCTCGAGTTGACAGGTTTTAACATGATGGCTTGACTACCTTGTTCCAGCTTCACAAGAGTTCACAGGTTCGCCAGAGTGAGACATGTAAACCGGAACTGAGGAAGCAATGATAGTACAAAATGCCCCCGGTCGACAAACAGCGCCAGGTACACCTACTCTAGGGCTTGAGTTCAATTCAAGCGCTTTAGAGCTGGGGGCTTCGAGCTCGTACATACGCATGGCGCCGGGCGTCCTCATCATGTAATTTGATGACGAGTAACTGCAGGTACCAAGGATTTGAGCCTTTCCTGTTCAGTGAGTGAGGCAGTAAGCTCCCGGAAACATTCCATGATCTCTTATAATTTCCCATCACATGACGTAGGTACTCTTTAATAGGCCGATCCAGTAAGCTTTCATGTGAGCTCAATAATGTGTCCGTCGCAATGCTTAGGTGCGAGGGTAAAATCAAAATCCGAGAATCATTTGACATTGAACCAACTGTATCCTTCCTAAGAGGTGTAGCATTAGTCATGCACTTCACCAAAGACCTTTTGCGGCTCCTTCTTTTTCTGACTGAAGGCGAATCAAGGTAGAATGTCAAAAATACTCGTTCCCGTCTACTTGACAGTCCAGTCCAGTCATTCAAAAACCTTCAGAAACTGTGTCTCCGGAAAAGCTGAGCATCCTCCCTTACAGTGCCGCAAATTCTTCGTGAAACGATCAAAACTCTCCAGAAAATCATCACAGCATCAGAAAAGTTCAAAGGCACTTCCTGCGATTGCACATTGTAGGTAACAGAGTTCAAAAACAGAAGTGCATTGTACTAGTTGACTAACCACTGAAGACGAAAGTATGAAAAACCACCCTCCATGCCCCCTCCACTTGCACTCGATCACGATCACCGGAGCGTAACATGGTCAAGATCAACAGTGATATGCAGGAAGCCACGATACACTGCTAAGCGCGGCGAGAGGGCAGTAACTGACGGGCGAGGAAGCACAACAGCATTATTGCGAAGACAAGGGCAATCTAGGCCTGCGTGGGCTTCTTTGGGCCTGAAACCTGAGCTTCCTGTGCTTTCCTTGCCAACTTCCAAGCTTTTAATTTAGTGCAACTTTTAGCGCGTTCTGGGTCACTTTGTGCATTTACGAGGTTCTGGCCTTACTCTATTACAGACCGTACCTTCAGTTAAAAAAAGCACCTTTACTCATGGGCTATCCAAAATGCTACTGCGCATAAAGAAATTACATAGTCATTGTAATTGTCCCTATACTAGCGACTTTCTGTTACATGAAGATGATATGAACTTTAATCGTTTTGGTGCTTGACTCTACAATTAAAAACCCGCGGGATTGTGACAAATTTCTGCCACGGGGCGTCTAGTCATTCTTGAACAGTCCCCGGCTCCCGTCCAGGGTTACGTGCAGAACATAAACTGAGCTTGAGTCAATGTTTAAACCACGGCCGAGATATTAACACAAATTTAATGGCTAAAGTTACAGCCTAGTCGCCTTCGTCGAGGCCTGGAAAGCCTAAAAGGGCACATCATTATTACTCTCCGAAACAGGGGAAGGGGGATCGCATTCGGTCGCTGGGGAAGAGGTCGTATTCAGTCTTAGAAATTTTTTTTGATAGTTGGTTCTTCTTTCTACGCACGCTGTAAGGAAGGGTCGTATTCGCTTGTTGTTAGGAGAGGAGGGGGTCGATTCGCTTTCTGAGAGATATTTGCGGTGTAGGGAAACAATTTTCCCGGTTGTTCATTGTTCGCCGTTTTTCTTGTTTCGCATGCGTTATCTTCCCTGCCACCCTCCACGACAACAAAGTTTCGGGAAAAAGTGGAAAAATTTTCGGGAAATTCCGGGAAAACTGGGAAGTGGTAGGAAGTTGGGAAAATCTAGGAAAGTGGTAGGAAAAGGGGGAGGGGTCGTACTTAACTCGCGTATCAAGCCACCTTGAAGGGGCAGGCAGAAGGACTCAACCAAAGTCCCCAACTCTTGAGATGCCCTGAAGTCAGAGATGAGACGAACCACACATGCACATTCCCCTTTCAGACTTGAAACCAGCTCACTATAGACTGAAGATGTCCAGGAAGGTCTTGCAACAATCCGACTTACCTTAGAAAGGCGAGAAGCAGGGCTACTTTTTCAGCTAACATTGGCCCTCCCCATTTTTCTCACTTTTCTCGATTTTTCGACTGGTTTATGTTTTTCTTGTTTTCAGTTATTTTTCTTCACGAACAGAGGTTAAAAGAAAAAACTTCTTTGCAAACGTAAATAAAACGAAGTCGAACACGATGTAGTCCTCTACTGTAGGCACTTGATGACGATGAAGTCAGGCTATAATTACGCCAAGCATTTCCGTCAGTAATCTGACTACTACCCTCTCATTCTCTCCTCATTAGGAAAGATTGAAAGAAAAGCATTGTTATTACTGTACTGACAGGAAGTTATGTTCGAAAGCTACAAAATGATCAGTAGGTAGCGGTATAGAAGTAATTATCATGAATTATTATGATCAAGAATCTATGGGTAATATTGAACGAATGATCGAATTGGATAGTACACGATGTTAGCGATAGATCGATCGTAGATATGTGGTCGTGGTGGCGACGGCTCGTCTTGAGTCAACAATGCCTCAATCACATCTAATTTGTACAGCAACGATGAAGGCGCGTCTTCTGTCCTTCAATGTGTGACTCAGAAAGTTCGGAGTGGCGCCAGATGTAGACGTGACTGTGTGCTGTGGTGTTTTTGGCGATGTCAAGGCGATGACGTGAATTGCGTTATGGAGCACAAAAGAGTAGAATGGCAGCCAGCCAACGTCTTTCGAAATCAGTCACAGTTTGTGGCACCATTGACAAGACGCCACAAAAGCCGTCAAGTGGTCTTCTGTGAATGACATGTGCGGTAGCCAACATATCGATTCTCGTTTTAGGGAAATGTGCCATTCATCCTATTATCAGTACAAAGCAATTTACAGCATCGTAATGTGTGAAATGGCGGTGTCAGTACGACCCTACATCCGAGGGACGATCCCTCCCCTCCTTACCATTATAATTGTTTGCTCTGGCAAAAAAGATTGAATACGTGACGATTTGCAAGCGCTCGCGGCCGCGTTGAGTCAGTACAAAATGAAAAAAACTGTAGCAGACCTGTAGACATGATGGAAATCTCACGGTTTCTTCTGGGGATGCTATTTTTTTCTCAGGTGCGGGGTTTTGAGAAACGAACGGCGGTATTTTAGCGATGTCTCTGCTGTTACGCTTCACTACCAGTTACCTGACCCCATCCCTGCTTGAGAAATAATTTGAATGAGTTTTATTAGGTTGGTGCATAAGTTTTTTTCCCCTGCTTTGATCCTTCCGTATTTCGTTTGCATGGATGTTGGTATTTCGTCATCACGTATGCGTGACGTGTACATGATACTCTTTCACCACACTAGCTATCACTCGCCACCCTGCATTTGCAGGCTATAATGCCGCACAATTACCAGTGCAAAACCATGTCACAGTGGTGATTGTGCGGCATTGTGGCCTTCTTCGGGTCCCAGCCCCCGTCCTGGGACGATGGAATCGACAAGCTGCCTGAGCGTTGGCGTCGAGTAGTGGATGGTGATGGTGCATACCTCTAATCTTCAGGCTGGTTCGCTATTGAGATATTTACAAAAAAGTCGGGGAAAAGAACTTATGCACCAACCTAATAGCTTAGTGGCAAATCCACGCGAGTTTTTAGGTTTTGTTCTTCCACACGTAATCTTTTTCAAAGCCAGAAACATTACGGAGCTCAGTATCTCCTCTTTCCAAAATACGTAACAGTTTTCCTGGAGATCTAGCTCAGAAGATATTTTACAGGGGTTTTTGATGATCGAAATTCTGAGTTACGCAAGTACTGGACTTCTTGCCTGTCATTGCAAGAATACTGATTCAGAATTCTTGATATGCTTTCAAAACAATGTTTTCGTTACACTGAATGGAATCATAATTTGGTACCATCAATCGATTTGTTCTGAGTGTGCGCGGTGCATTACGCTCACGCAGAGCTGATGGAAAGGTGTAACGTCTGATAGCAAATGATTTTTGTCCAGCAGATGATTGCTTTGGGATCGGAAAGGTACTCACCGATTTATGTAAACTATTGGTATTGTTAGTTAAATTACTTTAACACGTTGTGGTCTTCCATACATTCTGGTTCTCTACAGCACCGCTTCCGCTCCACAGAAACTTAGCGATGACACATTTTGAGGTGTTTGGTGCTCACCGATCCCGCGTTTACGTCTCCCTCCCCCCCCCACCTCTTTAGTAGCCATATAGGACCCCTTGATGAGCTTTGCGCAACGATGCTGTACGTTGAACACCCTCACTATAGGGATTATTCTGTACTCTGGTTACGTATGCGACATTTGCTTTGAGCACCGGCGCCATATGGCACCAATGAGTGCCAATTCGCCGAAACCAGCTTTCTCACCCACATCGATATCACCTGAATAGAAGGGCTACCCCGTCTCGATTACAAACACAACAACATTTATGTTTTTCTCCATTTCACCTCGGAATGGTGCACGCCGAGTCGGTGCCACGAGTTTTCCATCAAATTCGTTGTAAACTCGCACAAGCGGCGATCGGGGTCCTCATCAAAGGTACGACATTCATGCTTTCGCGCGAAATCGTTTTCACATGCTCCTAACTACAGTGCATGTCTAATCAGGGTCAGATTCGTTCGTTCCATGGATGAACATGGCTTTGAGTGATAGTACATAGGAATGTGAAGAAGGTCGTGTGCGCGGCGCACTCCATGGCCAACTTCATCAATCCGAGAGACACGAATCACAGGTAGAGAACGTGCTGTGGGCATTCCCGTGGGTTCTGAAAAACGTTGTGGGGAAATAAAATAGAAACACTCACTGTTACGACTTGAGAAACTCTACTCTTTCGATTTGCAGCAGCATTTCCAGCTAGTTTATTCGACTCTAGCAGGATCTCAGTGCACTCTATTGAGTACCAATCCGGCAATTCTCAATATTCCCTAATACTCCTTCAAAACGCATGTTTGAAAGAACTTATGGCCTCCTAAAGAGTGGCAACCTGCGCGCAAAAAGTAGTTTCCTCGTCGCCGGGAAAGATCACCAACGGGGGAAGTCTTTCAAATAATGCAGTATTCTAGAATATGATGTTGTTGAGAAGAGGAAATTTTCGTTCCTCCCGCGCTTGTTTTTGTTTCGTTCGGCGCCCTGTACTGGCCACGTTATGGTCTCTTAAAAGCTGGACTCGCGTTCTCTGGAAATTTTCATCGTATTTTTGAGGTGGGGTCGTAACACCACCTTTGCGACCACATTAGCAGCAGTCTGTTGAAAGCTTTTGAGCGGCCACAAATCCCGTGCACAGCTTTACAAAATATCACCCCGAAAGGATATAAAAGCTTTGGAAAATATTTATGGTATAGTGGTTATAGGTAAGAGAGCTAGAGCGCTTAAACGCTAAAAGCGTCGCAGCTGCAACTGCAACTTTTTGCAACTGCATTCGAAATTGGGTCGTTCTAGATGGTCAAGTTTAGAGAAGTAGTCGCGTAGGGGGGGGGGGGATTGCATGGTCACCAGGGCACAGCATCGTTGTGTGAAACACAAAGGGGGGTCGTACTTTTCCTCTGGGGAAGGGGGGTCGTATTTAGGGTAAGACAAATTTATTTTGATAGTTGATTTTTTCATTGTGAAAAGGGGGGTAGTATTTAATGTATTTTTGTGTTATATGCCACCCTGACTGCGCCGGATATACGTTGCGGATAGTTTTGTTACCCCCGCCCCCTCCCCACCGACGAGACGTTTTGGCGGACATATACTGCATACGTTCGTTGCAGTGCGGCGAAAGAAGCCGGTCGAGCTGAGGGGGGGTCGTACCAACGGGGAAAAAAAAGGGGGGGGGTCGTGGCGTGGACCCCATTCGGAGGGGGGTCGTACTCACACCGACATTTCGCCTATCCCTATGCTGGTAGCCCTGATGTGTCACCCATTCAACGGGGTGGGGGGTGCGGGGAGGGGTCGTACCCCCATCCCGTTGAATGGCGTTGATAGGGCAATTTTCCTCAATGTGATGCTCGAGACCGCTTTGAACGCTGCGCCATGCCTTGAAAAAAGGTCTACTCCTCTGCCTCATAGCGCTTTAGCCAGGAGTGGCGCCTGCGCCGACAAGAATGAGATGGCCGCAGTATGTGATCTGGGGAGCCCACACTGACTCGAAATGAAATAAGCACAACGGAATTTAGTGGGAATTTGCGATGGCATCACGTGGGAGCGCGCAGAATCGCCAACTGGGCCAAAAAAATGATTTCCAATAATCGTAACGCGAGCAGCCAATTCATGACCGAATTGCAGGTTTCATCATCGATTGGCCATTGAAAAGTGGGCGACAGCTGGGCGATAATTAGACGACCAGCCGAGCAAAAAGGCTATAGCTGTCGCGTGATGCAAGAAGCCCACTCCAGAGTGCCTCAAATTTTAGGGTAGAAGCTGAATTGGCAATACAATGTACGGTAAGGAGGGTGATAATATGATACGTGTCTCGTGTGAACTTCCACGATAATGTAGGATGGCGCAGACACAGGTTTAGGCTAGACAGACAGCGGGGCGGCTGGGCGCAAGCATGCGTTCAGAGGAGGCAAAAAAAACAGGAAAGGCTAGGATGAACGTTTTTCCAAGGGGAAAGTACTCCGGGTGATTTGAACTTCCTACCATGCGTGAGACATGTGGGATAACAGGGATCATAGAACGCCATGCAGACGAGAAACTGTAGAAAAAATAAAAAAAATGACGACTGAAGCGACTATGTTCAAGTTACTCAAGCAACTACCACGTTGAGTTGATTCCACTCCATCCCGCACTGATTCATCAACTCCCCCGTAGCTCTATTCTTGGAGATTAGGCATCTGCCAATAGATTATGTTTCAGAAGCATCTCGAAAGATAAGCGTGCAGTTTATACCCCGAAGTATTAGAAGTGCTATCTTTGAATCACCACCATTCGTCTGGGAACGGAAAGCAAGAAAATTCGTTTTTCTGATGACACATACATATTTTAAAGGAAAAGACAAACAACGTTAGCAAAGTTAAGGCATAATAGAACTTATGTCACCACTTCTTAGGGCAGAAGAGCTCAACCGGTACGGTGAGGGATTTCTCATAAACAATTGTAAGAAAAAAACAGAATAGCGTGCGCAACATCGAATATACGACGTGGCCGATGCCTCATCCATAGGGGGGTGAGTCTATCATTTAAGCCTACGACAACAACACCAAAGAGCCTCTAGTGGTTAAAGTAGTTCAAAGCAGAGCGAAAAATCGAATATTAGACTTGATGTATAATTAAAATAAGAGTTGGGAAAAGCAAGCGTTCTTAGCAAATTTGGCAGTCGTTTGAAGAGAGGACAGCACTTTTTTTGTTCCCTAGTGCCGCTGTGTGAGCGCGTCCTAATGAGAGCTCCATTTACTTGAAATGACGTGGTCTAACTTTTTCTTTTCTTTTTATTTTCACTGGACGGGGAAAATCTCATGTGACAAAACAGATTCGGTTCAATTTCTAGGAGGGGGGGGAGATTGATAGGTCCCACGGGCACAGCCATACGTTGTGTTGAAACACAAAGGGGGGGTCGTAACTTTTCCATCTGGGGAAGGGTGGTCGTAATTGCGGTAAGACAAAATTTATTATTGATAGTTGATTTTTTCTTGTGGAAAAAGGGGGGTCGTATTAATTTTTTGTGCTATATGCATCCTGTACACCCGCCGGATATACGTTGCATAGTTATTGTATACCCCCCCGCCCCCCCCCCCCGATCGAACTTTTTGGCGGACATATACTCATCGTTCGTTGCAGTCAGGCGAAAGAAGCGGTCGAGCTGGGGGGGGGTTGTACCAACGAGGGAAAAAAAAGGGGGGGGGTCGTGGCGTGGACCCCATTCGGAGGGGGGGTCGTACTCACACCGACATTTCGCCTATCCCTACGCTGTACCCTGATGGTCACCCATTCAACGGGGTGGGGGGTGCGGGGAGGGGTCGTACCCCCATCCCGTTGAATGGCGTTGACAGGGCAATTTTCCTCAATGTGATGCTCGAGACCGCTTTGAACGCTGCGCCATGCCTTGAAAAAAGGTCTACTCCCTCCCTGCGTACGGCTTTAGCAGAGTGGCGCCTGCCCGACAAGTGAATGCCGCATATGTGATTGGGAGCCCACACTGAACTCGACATGAAACTAAGCACAACGGAATATTAAGTGGAATTTGCATGGCGATCAACTAGGGAGCGCCAGAATCCAACTGGGCAAAAAAATGCATTCCAATAATCGTAACGCGCGCAGCCAATTCAAGACCGAATTGCAGGTTTCATATGCGATTCGCCATGAAAAGTGGCTGACAACCTGGGGCGATAAATTAGAGACAGCCGAGCTAAAAGGGCATAAGCTGTCGCGGGATCAAAAGAAGCCCACTCCAGAGTGCCGCAAAATTTAGGGTAGAAGCTGAGATTGCAATAAATGTAGCGGTAAGGAGGGTGTATATGATACGTGTCTCGTTGAACTTCCACGATAATGTAGGTGCGCAACCGTTTTAGGCTAAGACAGGACAGCGGCGGCTGGCGCAAGAAGCGTTCAGAGGAGGCAAAAAACAACAGGAAAGGCTACGGATGAAGCGTTTTTCCAAGGGGAAAGTACTCCGGGTGATTGAACTTCCTACCATGCGTGAGACATGTGGGATAACAGGGATCATAGAACGCCATGCAGACGAGAAACTGTAGAAAAAATAAAAAAAATGACGACTGAAGCGACTATGTTCAAGTTACTCAAGCAACTACCACGTTGAGTTGATTCCACTCCATCCCGCACTGATTCATCAACTCCCCCCGTTGCTCTATTCTTGAGATTAGGCAGTCTGCAATAATTATGTTTCAGAGCATTCGAAAGATAAGCGTCAGTATATTACCCCGAAGTATTAGAAGTGCTTCTTGAATCCACCATTCGTCTGGAACCGAAAGCAATGAAATTCGTTTTTCTGTCACATACATATTTAAAGGAAAAAGACAACAACGTTAACAAATGTTAAGGCATAAGATAAACTTCGGTCCACCACTTCTTAGGGCAGAAGAGCTCAACCGGTACGGTGAGGGATTTCTCATAAACAAGTGTAAGAAAAGAAACAGAATAGGCGTGTGCAAGTCATCGAATAACGACGTGGCGATGCCTCATCCATAGGGGGGGGGGGTTGAGTCTATCTTATAAGCCTATCAACAACGCAAAGCAGGCTCTAGTGTAAAAGTATGTTCATAAGCAGACGAATAAAATCGAAATAGACTTGAGGTATAATTTAAAATAAGAGTTGGAAAAAGCAACGCGTTCTTAGCAAATTGTGCAGTCGTTGAAGGAGAGGAACAAGCACTTTTTTTGTTTCCTATTATGCCGCTGTTGAGCGGTTGCCTAATGAGAGCTCCATTTACGTGCAAATGACGTGGTACTAACTTTTTCTTTTCTTTTTATTTCACTGGCGGGGAAATCCATGTGAAAAACGATTCGGGTCAATTTCTATCTCGTCATTCTTCTCACGACTGATAGAATTCGAACTGTTCCCAAAGTTCCTCATAAGTTTTCTCCACATGGAGCCTTCTCCTCTTATTTTAATGTTGGATGTGAACTGTGACACAATCCCTCAGCAATATTTCTAGCATCCAGCTTTTACTGTTCGTTTAATGGGAACTACTCGCTCTGGACATGCTTTCTCCGAGCTGAACAATTTTGAATATAGCGATTGATTTCAACCTAAGGCTTCCCAAACAGACACTAGAATGAGAAGCAAGTCCTGCAACACTCCAACAAAAAATTCAGAGTGTATTCTCCTCTAATAAATGACACCAATGACCAGTTTTCCTCTACAATATAAAACCAGAACGAGTGCCTATGTTTCGCGTTTCATCCAGTAGACATTGATAAATATCTTTTTCATCATTTCTTTTCTGCCCGATTCCAATCAACCTCAAGGAATAACGAAAAGCTACTTTTCCCACCGAAAAAATTGCACGGAAATTTGTCTAAAGAGAGAAATATCAATGAAGGTTTTGAATTTGAACAAAATCATTCGCCTGTGACTTTCAGCTTGAGACTTGAAGTTAGAGGTTCTGACCTTGGTTTTCCCTCTATCCTAGGAACAATGAAGTTTAAATGTAGAAGTAGCCCAAATCTGCTAATTCAGTAGCTTTCAAACTGAAGATCTTAGAAAAAGCATTCATTCTCCATTCTCAGGAACTTTCTTAGAGAAAAAATAGCAAATAGCTTCAGAAAACAAATTTGGCGCGCCGAGCAAGAGGCGAACAAAACGGGAAAAATAGTAAAGCATCTAATTTGTAGGATACCTTACCAGGAATGCGTGGGCCAGTGTCCGGTGGATTCCATAATATACAATCGGTCGTAGATGTCAGTAGCGTAAGTCGCCTGCTGTCAATCCAGTCCTATGTTTGGTGATGAAAGTTACACCAATTCCCTAGGACATACCAAGTAATCAATTTCCGGATATTCGCCGACATGAGAGGCAACATTTTCCGTTACTGAGGCGGCTAAGTAATGATAACAAGAGTGAAGCAAACAGCGAATCAGAAGTTATTGTTGAGATCGAGTATAAAGAAATTTAGTGATTGTAAAACTCAGGAAGGTTATTGTCCGAAAGAATTATGCTTTCATCGGTAGACCGGACTGGATCATCAGGATGAATTGAGTTTACCAACGAGTTGAGTCGGGTCAATCTACGATATAGTAGAAAGAAAAGTGAAATAAGATTGCAAATTTGAACCCCACACTCGAAGTCAAACATGACCTCTCTCACAACCAGTGGGGATCCCAAACGTACGACGTGCCCTGGATCTTACGAGCAGCAGACAGGTCACCTGGTACAAGTAACATCACGTACTGGCACAGTCCAAAAGACGGGTAACGTAACAGCAACACACGGGTGTGCGCATTTAATTTGAGACGATCTTATAATTTATTTTTTCGTACCTCCGCCTACTTGCCAGTGAGATAGCCCTGCTTGATTGGTTACGCTGACTGCTGACCTCTCACTACTAGACCCACTTCTACAGAATAACGAGAGTTGAATAAAAAACTTTATTATGGTTTGTTGAAACACCAGTTTGGCTGGCGCACACTATGGCCACGTGTTTTTTCCTTTCTGTATACTTTTCGTTGATTTTTTTCTTGATTTTGTTGAAGACATCAAGCGCGAACTACCCTTCCCCCTCCCGTTCGAAGCGCAGTAAAGCAGTTAGTTCAATGTACACTTAGGCCTGAAATACGTTAAAGCTAGAAGTATAGTGGTAAAAAAATTAGGTGAAGATAAGCCAACCTCTCAATTATTCCTATCAATTTATAATCCCTTGTCACCCGTCACCATTACCCCAAAACCTTTATGCTTTGGTAGTGTGAAAGGGGGCAACGCCTCTTATCAGCCCCTATCAGTTGTTATCCCTCTCTGTGACCCATCAGTAATAACCCCGTCACATCCACTATATCACCCTTTGGAACCAACTTTCCTACTGACACTGTGACGGGCAACTCTTGAGTTTCAAATCCCGGATCTTAATAATTCTTAACGCGTCCTGCCACCCATAAATGATATTCATGACCCATACACTACATCATGTCATAGAACTAACGTCCCACCGATGCTGAAACCCACATTATTAACTTGGTGACCTTCCCTTTTTGAGACCCCATGTCAGCTGTTATCACTTCCTGCCACCCATCATCCATGTTCCTGTTTCAACCCTATATCACTTACCAATTCGAACTCTGAATCAAAGGAATTCATGAATTTCCAGACACACGCACACACCACACACACCAACAAACAACGAATTATATATAGCAGGATACTTACCCGTTTAAGAAAATTCCATTCTGTATATCTATTCACGTATATCTGTTCACTTAATTAGAAGCAAAGAAAAACAAACATGGGAAAGGAATACTCCAAAGCACAGATGATCCGTTTCGCCCGGTATCGCAGACGAATAACCAACTCAGTAAGTTGATGAGAGGTCAGCAGTCAGCGTAACAATTAAGCGGGGCTATCCGACTGGCAAGTATACGGAGGTGCGAAAAGTATTTATAAGGTCATCTTAAACTAAAACACCACCCCGCAACACACTCTTGGCTTACCCACACTGACGATGTACAGGAAAAGTGAGAGGTAACTGAATGATTTTGTGAGCCTGTGCGCTGTAGTATTTTGTGGTATTGAAAACTGTGTCATAAAATGCCATGCAATGTGCTTAGAAAGAAAGGGGAGTCGAATGAAAAAGTCAAACGAAGCCAGGAATTCGATGACTAATAGCAGTCACTCATGCTGTGATGTGTCATAATCGCATCAACAGGGTGGCGAAAAATTATATGCGCCCTCTTCCCCATATTTTTCCCATTCAAACAAATTTCGCAATTTCATCACAGATACTATTTTGTAGAATTTTCTCTGTTTTTCCTATCAGTGTGTACCTTTCCGTTTCTTATTGTTGCACAACCATTTCCACAGTGGAAGCGACCGCGTAATTTGCGCTCCTTGAGGGCGGGGGGGGGGGGGCTCCATCACTACCTGCCAACTGAAACGTTTCGAAGGCGATGTTGACATGAAGCAAAATACGGTCAATACGATTAGTCAATGCACTGAAATCCCTCATTCACTCGGTAAATTGATATCTGCCAGGAATGACGAACTGGCTTTAGAGTAGATAGCAGAGAGTATGAGAACCGCTCGTGGGGAGCACATAAAATAATACGTTGATATGGTGCCAAGAGATTCGTGGTAATGGAGTGCACAAGCACCACATCTTGATCAAAGGGACCATGGAAAAGTACCTACGAGATGTAATGAAGGGCTGGCGTACGGCACGTAGATTAATCGTTGTGGTCATATAAAGAACATTCAACCATTGATCGCACTGACATTCTGTCTTCATTAGCCGGGGCCTAGATCCTTCTGATTTTTCTATGTGACACTTAATAAAATAGATACTGAGGAGCAAGAACCCACTATTTTAGACACTCACTAACATGAATACATCAGTGTCCGGGCCGATTTTGAATCGAACTACCCCCGCCGAACTATTGATTACATGAAAAAACGATTTCTACATTAGGGAGGGCAATTGAGCTATACTAATGTGATATGCGTCAGATCGTAAATAACTGATGCGCAAGGGACTGGATCCTCACTCAGATTATGCTCCCAGATAACTAAGTTCCTAAGCTTGCAAATGATACGATCGTTATACTTGAGGACACTACGGTACCATGGACCGAGAACCTTCTTAAGGTGTTAGATTTGATTTGATTAATATTAGATGTCCAATGTAATGAGGAATATTAGTAGGTGTACAACCACCAAATCTTTCAACCACCACCCCACAATACAACAATATGTCACGTAGGACTGGGAATAGTATCATCTCAACGAGATACATAAAAAGAGAAGATATTGAAACAAAGTGGTGATTAGTCATAGCTATGCATCCCGAAGCAACCTCCCAAGGATCAGCAAAAAAAAATTTAGAAACCATAGAAGCTCTCATTTCAAGTAACAATGCAAAGCCCTTTTGAGCTGAGCTAGGCTACCGGGCATGATGTGCTTCTTTGCAAACTTACAGAATTCAGTAGAAGCCCTCACAACAAAAAACTTTGCCCTGACATTTGATCTAGCCCTAGGGAAAAGGAGTTTGAATTTGCCTCCCCTGGTGTTGGACGGACAAAGTGTGAGCGTGCCTCCTAAATGAACCACAGATCTTCCTGTCAGTACTTTGAACAACGTTATAAGGTCATTCTTCCTCCTCCTATGGAGAAGTGATTCGATTCCAAGCATCTTATTCCTAACAGTACTTCTTGGTATAGCACTGTAAACGAACCCCAGAGCCCTGGTTAGAACTTTCCTGGTGAAGCTATTCTGCACAGATTCCAATCTATTAATGGCCCTCCTGCTATTGGGGTAGAAGACAGCAGATCCATATTCAACAATAGGACGGATATATGCCTTGTACGCCCTAATGAGTATGCAAGGGTCTTTGGTATGCAAGCCTCTCAGGAGCCAAAACAGCCTCTTCTCTGCTTTGTTCGCTATTGCCATACAATGGGAATTAAAGGTCAATTTGTGATCAATAATGAAACCTAAATCCCTCACTTCTTCTACACTTTTGAGTTGCTGTCCATCATAGCAATATAATTGTTACGTGATCGGGATCTTCCTAAGTGAAGAACTGAGGTTTTTTCATTAGCCAAGGGGAGCTCCCATGATCTAGAGTAATTTGCAACAGCATCAATTGCACCTTGTAGTTTTGTAGCATCATCTTCTGCCACTAAGGATTTATAGATTTTGATGTCATCGGCGAACCTCACCAACTTACCCATTGCTATCAAACATTGATCGGTAATCGACGTATAAATGGCAAAACAAACATACACCAAACAATGGTGAAAGGAACGAAAACCAAACCGTGCGGAACCGCTAGGAGCAGCCTGTTTATTAGAAAATGTTTCATTAACGCGCACTTGACAGGGGGGGGGTGGTAAAAACGGATTCTTTTGCTCTAGAACAGAATGGCGATCCACGATACAATTCTTTGATGACACCAACATGTCGCAACTTCTTAATAATAAATAAGGTTGTCTGTAGAAGCATACTTGTAAAATTAACTTATTTTTATACAAACATTTAACTATATATGAGATAACGAAATCTTTATTGTAACCATTATTCATTAATACTTTGGTCATGTCACTTATTTTTTGGTGAAGGAAAAAAGTAGTGCACGTAATATAAGCAAAGCTCCTTGAGTGTCTCAGTAATAGAACGTGCGCCCTTATTTTAATTCTAATAGTTTGTCTCACTCGTGGAGGATACTTGATTAGCACTGAACAGAAGTCATCAGTTTTAATTATAAAGTTACGGTGATAAACTTTGTGTCTGTTGATATCCTTTCAAGCCTAGACGGTTTACTGCATTTTTCTTCGGTAGTGGGTGTTTTTTTCAACTAAAGTGTATTTTTATACACTCCTCTGAGTTGTCTATCAATGTCCTCTTCACAGTGATTATGGATGATCAGTAAGTCATCCATCACCCCATATGTATAATTCGCTTTGTCTGTTTGTTAGTTTGTTTGTTTGTAAGTTTGTAAGTTTGTTGTCTGTCCGGAAATTCGGTTCGACCTGAAGAACGACTTGGAGAGGTCCAGTCAAGGTGGGGATAGGTAGGGCATGGGACAAGAAATAAAAAGCACACTTGACCTATGGGAAGCCCCGCCCACAGTGGGCGGGGCACTCGCCGAAAGTTTGGGGTTCCGCAGAAAAATGTTCATAATTCGCTTCCGGAGCAGCTTAAAGATGGGGAAAAAGGGACTAAGGTTAGTAAGGAGTCCAGAACCGCGTTCGCGAGAGTGTTTGGAACTCGCAAAAAAACTCGGTGTAGAATGTAAATACACGGCGAACATAGGGCACGCTCAAAACGTGTTGAGACCCGCCCACAGTGCAGGGGGCGGAGCTTGGCCCTAAATCGTCAGGATATTTCAAATTTAGACAAGTTTGTAGCCCTTTGTCCAGAAACACTCCAGATACCGAAAAAGTGATTTAAGCTCCAGCAGAAGTGTATACGTGAAAATGTGGGGCCAAAATTGGGGCGGAGTCCTGCTCGAGGTGGGCGCCAACTATCCCTAAAACGTGTCACTGTCAAACGGCTGCCTAGATGGGTCGACACATGTATGGAAAGCAAAATGCCCCCCGTCGACAAACTGCGCCTTGGGTCGAACATGTATGGAAAGCAAAATGCCCCCTGCAAACTGCGCCTATATTTTGTCGAATTTAGTGAACATATCTGCTACACCTTGATAAAGTTTAATGTATCACGTGCTAGGTATTGTATTCATGAATTAATATTTATATTATTTATGGACCAGTAGATCTTAATGGTTCTATTACGTTCTAACGTCACTTTTGCATGATTCTCAAAATGATTTTTAACGTGCGTGAAAAGGATGTGTAATTCCCTAGCTATTGTTTCGAGACTGCTATTGTGAGCACCTGCAATAAATCTGAGCCTAATAGGTTGTTTATGCAATTATGGTTAAGCATCACCCTATATATATAATTTGTCTGTCTGTGTTGATTTGTTTGTTTGGTTTGTTTGTTGTTTGTTTGTTTGTGTTGTAAGTTTGTTCTGTCCGGAAATTCGGTTCGACCTGAAGAACGACTTGGAGAGGTCGGGTCAAGGTGGGGATGGGTAGGGCATGGGACAAGAAATAAAAAGCACACATGACCTATGGGAAGCCCCGCGCCCACGGTAGGCGGGGCACTCGCTGAAAGTTTGGGGTTCCGCAGAAAAATGTTCATAATTCGCTTCCGGAGCAGCTTAAAGATGGGGAAAAAAGAAATAAGGTTAGTAAGGAGTCGCCAGACTAACTGTGGCAGACACATCCAAAATGGGCGGGGCGTACTCAAGGTGGGCGGTGCTTCTCGCAAAATTCAGTAACCCGGTTCGCGAGAGTGTTTGGAAGTCGCAAAAACTCACTGTAGAATGTAAATATCTGGCGAATATAGGGCACGCTCAAAGTGTGTTGTTGAACGGCCGCGCCGCAGTGGCGAGCTTGCCCTAAATTGCAGGGTATTCATTTTAAAAGTTTGTAGCTCGGTTCCAGAACACTCCAGACACCGGAAAAAAGTGAATAAAGGTCAGCAGAGGTCGCCGGTGAGGTTGTTGGGCAAAAACATTGTGGGCGGAGCCTGCTCCGAGGTGGGCGGAGCCAGACAAAAGGTCTGTAAAACGGTTCCAGAGCACTCCGAAGATCGGAATAAAGTGAATTCAGGTCAGCAAGGGGTCGCCGATTGAGAAATGTGGGGTAGACATATGTGGCGGGGCAGCCAGCCCGAGGTGGGCGGAGTCAGACGAAAAATCTGTAAAATAGCTCAAGAGTACTTCAGACACCGGAAAAAAGTGGAGTACAGAACAAAAGGCGGATATCAGTTGAGTCTAGAAATATGTGAAAGAAAATACGCGCGGCGAAGCCGCGCTCGCCCGGCGCAGCCGGGCCGTATCAGAAGGAGGCGCGCCGGCGTTAGCCGGCGAGCCGACTGGTAATAATGCTAAACAGTCTGCATGATCTTTCGAAAAACTAATAATTTATTTTTTTTGTTTTTGTTTGTGCATAATTGCTTGTGCTATCGATAAGAAGTTTTTTATCCTCATGGTCCAAATATTCATAAGTGCTGTGGGTATTAGTATAGCAGTACTTGGACTTGAGAGTACTTGGACTTGAGGTATCATATTCAACACCCATTTCCTTCATGATTTTTAAGGTTTTAATTTAGTTTTAAGGGTGGTGATTTTTTTGCAATAATTCCATAGGTCTATTACTAGCTTTGTCCTGTGGGCAAAAAATAAGTGTTTCTGGTACCTTCTATCGTCTTATATGGGACATATTCTCCAAATGGTGTGAGGTTTTCCTCTTTCAACAATGGTTTTATTAGAAAGAGATATCTATTTTTGAAATATTGTTTATTAAGACACGTTTATTTGTAAATCATTAAATTCCTATATGTTGTTACTGAAAAAGTGGCAGTTTAACTGTCCGCACCTCTTCATAATACCTTCCCTAGTACTTGAAATCTAGTAGTCCCCTAAGCTATTTATAATTTATGCCCTTTTTGAGTAAAGTCGTAGTATTTTATGTTCAACAATACTAAGATCCCCTGTAACAACATGTACACTGTCACTATCTATGTAATAATTAACCTTATAGTCATAAATACATCTATTTTTGAGCACAGCCTCTATTTTGTCATTATTCAGCTCCTTTATAAACCTATGTGATGCATATTTTACTGGAGATTGTGTTTTTGTATTTAGAAATAGTTCTAATCGGTTTGAATTCCTTTTTATTGGTGTGATTTTCGAAGAGTATTCTTTTAAGAGCTCCAGAATTGAAGATTCTGTCAACAGTATCGAAATGAATCCCTACTATGAAACTGAATTACTACATTGTGGTAGTTTCTCTTTTCTCGTTTGGTTTCCTTTATGTTATGAAGGAAATGAGATAACAGGGAAAATATCAGAAACCTAATTTTTCCTTTGACATTAACTAAGAAATCACTATTCATATAGATAATTTAATCATTTCTCTCTTATCAGTCTTTCTCATAATCTTGAGTAGTCTATAGTAATGTATTGGCTCCAGTGTGTCTTCTTCATTAACTATTTTGTTCAACACAGCCCTGCACTGTGTTTCTTTTTTCTTATTCTTTTTCTTAGCACCTCTATTGCTTCTAGTTTTTGTTATCTTCAGGGAGAAGGAAGCAGGACTACTTTTCAGCATGAAGGGAGTGCTAAGACTAGAAATGTTACCATAACCTTCGGTATTATCATTTAATCCGAAAGGATAAGCAGTCATCAGCAGTTTGATCCAAAACAATTCCTTTTCTAGTGAAGTATTTTTATCATTGCTTGCTAAAGAATCGAGTACTGTTACAATTCCTTCATTGCATTTTACGAAAAGATCGTAGAGTATTGTGTGCTTTCTATGGGTGGAATGTTGTTGAGATGTTCCCCAGTTCTTTCTCTTAACCTTCTTATCGTCATACCTGCATATTGAATTCCACATTTTTTACATGTTATACAATATATAACGCTTGTTGTATTACAATCCGTATCTGCCATTGTATAAGTGTTAACTTGTAGTTTTGTTACATGTGATATTACATAACTTTCCATATTAGTTATACTACAAACTCGGCAATTTCCTTGCACACCTTTTTCCTATGTTGTTATTGCCGAAATTGTCCAACACATATTGATTAGCCTCTCCTCTTACCTTATTAAAACTGGTTTTCGGTGTAGTAATTAGTTTTATTTTTTGACCTATACTCTAGGCATATGGGCGGTCCTGCCCATATGCAGAGAGGGATCTCCCTTCCGGGTTGGGCAGGACTGCTGCAGGGTTGGCACTCTGCTTTGTTCCCTGAGGGAACGACTAGCGCTGGAGGCGTCAAAAAGTGATCCCTCGTACCATTTTTACTTCTATAACCCCATCAGCGCTAGTCCCTAATTTTATTAAGTGGTATGGCCGGCTCTTCTTTCATGTGTGAGGTTACAGTCGTTGATCCCTCCGATTCGCCATCCGTAATTGGCGTACTTTGCTGGACGCGACAGCGGCCGGGCCTCTCAGCGTGCTCTTCCTCTCTGCGCTCTGCCCCGCAATAGCCGGCTCGCGCAATCAGCTGATCGCCGCTATTTATTTTTTATTCAAGCTGTTATTCTGCTTCCTGAACGCCAGAAAAGTGAGGTAAGTTAGTATTATTTACTCTAATTTTAGGTTCTATAAAATATTTCGCTTTATGTCGCTATTTAGACTGTTTTAGTAGTGGTTTCGTCTATTTTTTGATTTTGTTTAGGTGTTCTCTATTTATTCTTCGAATGTTGGACATCCTCGACACTAATAAGGACACATCACGACATTGTCATGGAAAGCTGGTCCAACATTCAAAGAATAAATAGAGAACACCTAAACAAAATCAAAAAATAGACGAAACCACTACTAAAACAGTCTAAATAGCGACATAAAGCGAAATATTTTATAGAACCTAAAATTAGAGTAAATAATACTAACTTACCTCACTTTTCTGGCGTTCAGGAAGCAGAATAACAGCTTGAATAAAAAATAAATAGCGGCGATCAGCTGATTGCGCGAGCCGGCTATTGCGGGGCAGAGCGCAGAGAGGAAGAGTACGCTGAGAGGCCCGCCGCTGTCGCGTCCCAGCAAGGTAGGGGGGGGGGGCCGGGGGGGGGGGGGGGGGGGGGGGCCCGGGGGGGGGGGAATTACGATGGCCAATCGGAGTGGATGAACGACTGTAAGAAGGAAGAGAAAAAGCCAGGGTAAAAAAGAGTATGAGAAAGGAGAAAAGTAAGGAAAAAAAGAAAAAGAAAAAGAGGCCTATAGGCCTTTTCTTGGATGATACAACTCGTGCAAGCCCATCATCATCGTGATTCACGACTGAACGATCTTCACTGGTAAGGCACCTGCAATAGAGGCCGAATTGCGTACTGATGACAACTGCACTCCTTATCCTTGAGCCAGAGTAGGCGTGGCATTTCAGAATGGCAGGAATTGGTTACTCGTAGAATATTCCAGTCTATGACTCTCTGAATGCAACTGTCATCTTGTTCTGGGTTGGACAGAGACACGACAACAATTGTGTCAAGATGAAAATATCTCACCAGAAGCATAGACACCTTCAGGTTAAGTTGAAACATGCGGCCACGCCTACCCGATCTCAGGGATTTCGAGTATATTTACTTTACAAATTCTCTTCTGTTTTCAAGCTTTTTTTTTTCTTCTGTCCTCCCTTTCTTTCTCAGCGCTGTCTCGCTTGTCAAAAGTAGCATTTCGAGTATTAGGTAATTTTGAAGTCTGATGAAGCTACTTCACAGCTACACTACAGCTTGCAGCGTAGTTATAATCGTCCTCGCGTGGTAAGCCAAACTCATCCACTTTATTCAAGCAGTGGTTTATTGAAAAATGTATCGATCGACATTGAATTTCTTTTCCTTATACATACATCCCTCATCATTGCGGACCGGTGGGGCGTGTCAGCCAGTATGAGTGTGCACACTGTTGCAGCCGTTCTCAGTTTTTAACACGTATGCGATAAAAAGTGGTAGAAAACGAGTAATACGGAGGATATAATACAGTCATATCATTTGCTCGCTTTGAATACTGGTGGAGAGCGGGTTTGGCACCGCGCCAAACGCAGCCGCACTGAACCGCCCCGACAGTACGTAATGATGAGGACTGTGTATCTCGCGAAGTACACTTGACATCACCGCGGTCATTCGGGACACAGTCAACGGTCTTAAAGGCGAGATCCCCGATCAGGTATAGGAACGGAAAAAATGGCACTGGGGGAATAGTGGGGTCCGCAACAAACAACGTTGTACCGGTATCGTGGCAAACCATTGTAAGGGAGGGGTGCTGTAGCGCAATATATGTAGGTTCGGTGGTTCCTGTTTTTTCCCAGTGACTCCGCCTCCAGACTCCGCCTCCAATGCCCGGCTTTCAATAAAAAACGAGGTTGCAGGACGAAAAAACATGAAAATCGTCGTTACTTGTACGGTCATGGAGTTATTATCGGAGAACGAGCTGTGCGGATAGGGGGGTAGTGTTGGAAATGGAGTTCACTGGGCACGTACAAACTGGATCGGAGTGGTGTTCTATATAGGGCAGTTGGCATGCTTTTCTCTGCTTTCTTTCTTCATTATAGAGTCACTCAGAACATTGTCTTCAATATGGGAACCCCTAATTCACTATCTGTGATAGCGAACGGTCGCGGACTCTGCCTTTACCCTCTGCGCTTCCACCACTGGCTGTTTATGCCTAAATCGAACACCACCCGGTCGCCATTGGTAGAGCAAATCAGCCAAGGGTGGTGTCATTTCGTCCTCCTCACGCTTTTCCCGACAGACTGCGT
>MU912292.1:41363-58880 GCA_036418165.1 Cooperia oncophora
CGAGAAGAGTACAACACCTGAAACAACTAGTAACTAAGAAGTTTCTCATTATAGAATATCAACGTGTGTGCTAAGAAGAGGAAGTTCACTGGTCAACTATACCGGCCTCATTATCTTAAGACAATTTGCGTGAAATAATCTAATTCTTATTCAACAAAACCACAACAGGGACAAGGTGTTCCGGCATGTTCCGTGGCGCTCTCCATCCGCCGGCAACTCAATGTGGACCTGATTCTGTTATCGTCAGAGCTTGCAATTTTTGCAAGGCATCGTTTGCGCCTCTGTAAGGATCGAATTCGTGGTTCAGAGTGCAGACATGGGACTACACTCCTCACCACTCGGAAAGGTGGTGTCCCTGCCTTGCTGAAAGGTGACCCATACAAACTATCTGACACCCTGATAACGACTGTGACGTCCTTTTCTTGGGCCGGCGCAATCTATTTATAATAGCACCATTAGGTCCAGTTAGGCACCACCAACTTTCATCAAGGTCGTTTTCTCGAGATAAAGTTTCCGATCACGAATATAACGGTCATTTCTCGTGGAACGCAGCCATAGCGGATACTGATCGGATCCGATCGCTAGCATTTAGGGAGAAATAGTGAGAGTGGGAGGGTACCAGATCGTGAGATCAAGCGTGATAAAATAAAAAAGTATGCAGTGGTGGTTGCAAAACAGGAACGCTGCTACTTTATATTCTTATGTAACACCCCCGACTCTGCTATAGTCCTCCAGAACACTACCGGCCAGCACCGATCGATTCTCGTCCGTGGCTGTGTTCGTCATAGACGCGCGTCATCGCGAAGTCTGAACGCAGCTTTAGCAGAGCACATGCGACCAGAGAGGTGCGGCCTAGTTTTACAGCATGGGTCTCTACAACGGCGAACGAAGTAAATGTTATATCCGTAGTCAAGACCCTCAATTACCCCACAATGCAATGTAGATAATTCAATGTTTTATAACAATCGCAGTGCTTGTTTACAAAGAGGTTAGTGAGGAAAGTGTTGGGGACAGAAAAGCTGTAGCATCCGTGATAAGACGACCGGATAACTTCGACGGTTCCAGAAGAAAGAGTTTTCGCCGTGTTCTGGGCACATCCTACCGCTGGAGAAAGTTTTTGGAAAGCGCAACCCCCCAAGTTTCGTCGCCTTATACGACCCCCCCCCTCGTCCTGCTCAACGTCCCAACTTTCCCTACACATTTTCCGAATATTTCCTAAGAATTTTCCAGTTTTTTTTTCAGAATTTTCCTGCGAGTGGAGGGCGAGAGGGGACATATAGCACATGTGAAAAGGAGGAAAATATGAAAAGTCAAAGGGGAAAAAAATTTCTCAACACAGCAAATCCACTAGGGAACACGACCCCCCCCCCCGCGAGTAATTTTCAGAAAGTCGAAATAACGCCCGCGAAACATGATACAACTATTAAAAATAATTTTCCCGGATCAAATAGGACCCCTCCTCTTTCCCTCCCCCCAGCAACCGAATACGACACCCCCTCCTTGGGGATTCCCAAGCGTACGACGTGGTCTGGTTATAGCTGAATGGTGGCGAAGAGAAAATGTGCCGATTGCGTCGATCAAAAAAAAGAAGTAGAATTATTTCCTAAAATAACAGATCTTGCGCAGGTATTTCGAATATTTCAAAGGGAGGCTCTAACACTCTGAATGGGATGGGAGGAACTGTTGAAGTGCCAGTGCGGGGGAAAAGTCAGCAAAGGGGCACTAGAAAGACTCGCGCAAAACCGGGATTACTGGACTCCCTTTTTGCGCATACTGGCTGGTGACCAAAGGCTCCCTCCCTCCAGGCGAAAATTTCCATCCCCAACAGCAATCCCAGTTTTGCGAAAGCTTAGTGAATGTTCCCTTTAGCTAACTTATACCGCGCTGCTTTCAACAGGACAAATACGGTCATTATCATCGAAAGGGTTGAGGCGTGTTGTCTGGGCATAGATGTTGTCGTGGCGACAGCCCTTTTCCTACCACCGTTGAACCTCGAGATTGCAGTGATTGGTGCAAAAAGCGTTAGAGCGCTTACAGCGCCAAAATCCAGCGCTGTTGGCACGCCTCGACTTACTCCAGTGACAAGTGTACGGTATTTGCAGCTTGTGCGGCGTCTGGCGATGCTGAAGTCTGTCTCCTATCACTACACCCTCCGCAGCGACAATCATATCTGGATCATATGAGTCTAGGAAACTCTCACATCCCTCTGAGGCAAGGTGTACTCGCGAAATCGCCTCCCGTTTTTCAGATATTTCACTTATTGAATTTCTATTGAATAGGGTCTTCATAAGGGGAAAAAACCCGGAAAACATACCAAAAACAATGAACACTGCATTCACAAGTATCGTTCGTGGTTCTTTCGGGAACACATCGCCAAATCCTGAATGACTTCACATCATAATCAGTATAAAACAAGCACGGTTCAACCTGTATGAATCTGGCAATCAGTCGAGGCAGTGTGTGGAGGGGTGGAATGATCCCACCCCGGCTGCATTTTCTATCAATGATGACCGGTTACTGATCGACTTACGAAAAAGCAACCAATGGCAGAAAACTCCGCGGATGCCTTATTCCCTGGCACGCATTCCATGCCTCCTGACCCTCCACGAGCGATTGCCACGATACCAACTGCATATGCAACTTAATAATGGTCAATATGTTTCATGGATGTCAATCCTCACCAATAAGGGCAACACTGTTGAAGAGAAAATAAACGGAGGTAAAGTAGTCGAATTCTGTTGTTATTGAGAACATTAATGATGAGAGTAGTATGTAAAGAACGAAGAATAGAACGCCAGCGATAAAAACACGGCGTTGTTCATCTAACAGTGACTTTTGCCCTGAAATGACCAGATTTGATTTTGCATTAAGCAGTTCAGATTCGAGTCAACAGGGAAAACAAGAACTTTAAACTTTCACTTTGAATTTCAAATCAAGTTCACCATACGTTTTAGACCGGGCAATTCATCGACCAGATCACGCCGGACACTACCGTCCCGACGGCCACGCCCACTCATCAGCGCGGACATAAATTTTCAAATTTTGTTTCATAACTTCTGCTTCTATGACTTTTTTGTCTTTTGCTGTTTCGCACATACACTTTGACTGAAAAGGACTGGACATCAACACATGGTCGACTCCGCCCATTTTAAAAGTGCTTGTTGTTAACTTCGAATTTTCATGACTTCTTTCGACTCTGTTAATTTCACATCCATTCTTCATGGACCGGCGGTACTCGTAGACGCGCATTTAAGCACCGACACATCAAGCCCCCTTTGCCGCGCCTACTTTGCATCTCCTTGCGAAATTTTGATCTCTTTTTTTCAGAATTTCTGTTTCGGACTGTACAGAAAGCCCCGCCCTCTTCTTAGAAGCTCCGCCCACTTTGTAGTGCTCCGTCCAGAGATTTGGGAAACGTATTCGCCACATTTGAGAGAGATACGCTGCAAAGAGCTCTTGAAGAGAGAAAAGATCAAAGATGACACGAGTTCACTAACAGAGTTTTTCTATAAACTTTTAGTTCAACCTAATTTTGGTGAGTGGAATCAAAAGTGGCGCTTCTACTCATTACGCTAGTCTGCATTGAGGATGTAGATGGGAAGAGCCCGGGTCTATAGGGTTTCTTCCCAGTCGCGACATCGCGCGCCCTCGTAGAGTATTTCCTAACTAGGCCTCGGAGAACTGCTACGTTAAGTGCATTGGGGCCTGGTGCAGAGGTTGTGCACATCACACTGATTGCAACATCCATTTCGTCGCGCTCGCTGCGACTGTGTAGTAACGCAGCACACCCGAAGAGGTCAGCTAGTGAAACCTTTAGTTGGTCCAATTTGATGCAGAGTAAAACACATTATAGTAAGCCACACATAACCCATAAAATGAAAAATCAATAGCCGTCAGCATGAGGGAACTTCCGTTCGTAGTTACCTAAAAGTGATGTGGTACTGTATTTCCTTGCGAATCGTGTTTTCTTCGCTTGTATCTCGTCGTTAAGTAAATCATGATGTATCACATTGTTTGTTGCACCTGAAACACTAGAAACATAGAGCATAAACTCCCCAGCTGTGATACTTCTATTTTTTTTACTGATACCCGCCTTTTTATTTTTTTTATCGATACCCACCTATGGTTGTGGTGGAGCGCCATCGTAACGGTAGCGCCTTAACGCCCGTCATCGTCAAGTTTGAACGCATCCCTTTGTGCAGCAAATGTGGTCGGAGGGACTATGTTGGCAGTCAGCTCTTCTTTAACTTACTATTTCGTCGGCAAAACCTTGCCATCACTCACACTTCACTACAGTCGTCATCCGGGCACTTGATTAGGGCGGCAAGGGTCGCGACGCGGCTGCGGCGCGTCACGACCGCGGCGATCAGCTGTTTCCAGCCTAATTTGGCCATTTTCTCCCTAATTTTCACTGTATTTTCTATTTTTTAAGGTTAGTTGTTTTATTGTCTTTATGAAGTGTATTAGGACGGGCAGGGACTTTTTTTATTTTGCAATAGAGTGCAATGCAATAATATTTTTGAATTTTCTCCAGGTATTTGCTCAATCGTCTGCTCAACTGTTTAATTGTACGCAAAAATAGTAGGAATCTCAAACATAATTTCTTGTGAAGACAAGGAACAACTAATCGTGAGAAAAGCAGCCAAAACAGCGTAAATTAGGGAGAAAATGGCTAAAATAGGCTGGAAACAGCTGATCGCCGCGCTCGTGACACGCCGCAGCCGCGTCGCGACCCTTGCCGCCCTAATCAAGTCCCCGGATGACGACTGTACTTCACTTTTCAGAGTCTAGGTAAGTTAGGTGTTTCACTTTTGAAGTTTGTAAGTGGGAGTAGGTTGGCTTTGACATATGGATTTCCTACTCATTTTGCGTGAGGTGGTAATCGCAAGATGAGCCGTCTCCAGCCGGTGTGTGAGGACATTCACATCGAGGTAACTCCCCACAGTTGGTTAGATGGGTCCACGCGATACCGCGATCACTACCGCGCGCGGATACAAGGCGGAACTCTGTAAGTTGAGATCAATCGCTGTTTTTAGAATAATTGATAGGAAGGAAATGTCTGGGAAATTGACCATAAAAAATGCCAAAGGTTGGGGGATAGCACACCTGTTGAGGGATCGGAAATTGAAGTTTGTAGTGAACGACACTATGGGAGTTTTCTTTGTGAAGACATTCCACAACAACTTCAAAAAAACTTTCAGCTAATAAAATGTCTTTCTGCGAGAATCGATCACCATTTCTTTTTTCAACACTGCTTTGCAGTCTTCGTTTGAGCTTTCTTCTGTGAGGGCTTCTGATAGAGTAAAAAATTTCCTACTCCTAATCTCTCACTATTCCCTCGACGCATCCTTTGCCGTTCCTTTTTGTGACCATGGCATTTAGAAATGCCTTTTCCATTTTTTTGCAACTGTTTCAACTTGAAGGTCTCATTTAGGCAGCGTTCAGATTTCGCGACGGCAGCGCTTCGGTCGCGCGTTCGACGCGATCGATGCGCATGCTTTCGACTGCATTGATCGCGTCGAACCGCAACCGAAGCGCTGCCGTCGCGAAGTCTGAACGCTGTTTTAGTGTTCGCGCGCGCGGCAGTAACGATGTCTCGCGGACTGATCTACAGGACTTTGAGGTAGTTTAAGTTCGATCAACTTTACATGTGTCCTTTACGTTGGAAACCTGTCGCACTTCTACACTGTTTGACTTTTGTTATGAGACGAAGATACCGATTACTTTTGATGCATAACTTTCTGATGACAAGATGCTCACCATTTTGTTCTGCGTTTGGAGTCCCTTCGGGATCTTCCGCTCCATTCCTCGATCCTGAATTCAGCACTCTGGTTATAATTGGAATAAATGTGTGGTATTTGTTGTTAGAACTGTTCAAGGTAGATTAACGTAGCACACACGTTTGGCAAGGATTGTAAGGTGCTGGGGTCACCACATATTCACCACCTCGACTCGCAAGCAGACCACGTCGTACGCCGGGAACCTCCAGCGGGAGAGGGGCCGCGTTTCGTCGCTGTGGGGGGATGGGATCGTAGTTGGTCTGAGGGTTTTTTGAGAGTTGATTTTTCTTGTTTCACGCTATAAAGGGGATCGTGTTTGCCTCTGAGAAAAATTTGCGGCGACAAAAATCTTCTTGGTTATTGACTTTTTGCGGTTTCCCAAATTCACGTGTGCTGTATACCCATATAGCCCCACGCTCGACAGCAACATTTCGGGAAAAAACAGGAAAATTTCGGAGTAGTTCCGAAAAAACTGGGAAAGGAGTAAAAGGGTAGGAAGTTGGAAAAATCTTGGAAAGTTTGGTAGTGGGGAAGAGGGGTGGGGGTCGTATCAGAGGAGGGAATTGAGGGGGTCGTATTCTCTGGAAATTTTCTCCAGCGGCAGGGCGTGCCCTGCTCACAGGGAACAATGATCTCGTACAGCTGGGGAAAGGGATGTGAAAATGTAAGCCCGCCCTTCACCTCAAAAAGGGCAATGTTTTAGTACCGTTGGAAGGGGGGGGGTCGCAATGTGCTAGGCTAGGCCACGCCCATTCTGTGCTCAACTAAGCTGCTGGACGGGACTACATGGGAAGAGGTCACTGGGCGAACACTGTCTCCTTGGGAAGACAGAGACGAACAGAAGGGGCGGACATGGCTTGGTGCTGGTGCTCTCCGGCCCACCCTATATGCACTGTCCCCGAGGGTAAAGTATTCCGAGAAACTGGAAGCCAAGCAGTCGCTGTTCTGCCGTGGATTCTTTTCTTAAAACGGTTCTTTCCATGTGCAAGAAGAACGGGTCGCAGCTGTACAAATGTAATACTTTCATCATTTGAAAGCATGTGGAAATGAGCTGAAGGGGAGTGACAACCGGATGCCTTTTGGGACGCCGCTTGCGCTATTCTCAGGGTGCGGTGCTTGTGCCGATATTTTGTAGATAGCCTAGCGGAGAAACTCCGCAGTGAACACGCACTGGTATGTGGCAAGAGAATCGTAATTCGCCGCGCCAGTGGGCGTCGCGTGCGACGTCGCGCCGCTAATGACGACGATTTTAGGTGGTATTGGTCGAGAATAGACAATGTATGACCAAAAATAGACATAAGTGTCTACCATGTCCTTGTCTACATGAAAACTGATGCTCCAAATGTTAGGGCAAATCAATTAAACGCCGCGCCCTTTGCCGCGCGCGACGAAGCGGCATTATACGATTCTCTTTCACGTCTCCGGTGCGCTAGCGCGGTCGGATTCACAAAGGGCCCGCGCGCTACCACTATACTTTTTTATACTCTAGCCCCATTCCCGTGCACTTTTGAGTGCGAGAACATGAGACGCCACTGCAGCTGCGAAGTAATTCATCTCTCACATGGCACGAACTCCCTCTATCTGTAAACGTATACCTTGCACTTTGGCCGATCGAGTGACTTACCGAAGTTGAAGTTACAACCACAGTGTTTTCGCCTCCATTTGCTGATACGATTATAAATAAAGATGAACACATTGCGAAACAGGTTTCCTTCTTCTTTAACGAAAAGCAAAAAACAATGGAATCCCTAAATAAGGTCGAAAGTAAGTAGAACCGGGATTATGAGTTCATGGATAGTAATTACTCGACGTACCAAACGCTCCGTAGATAATTGTGGCCATTCGGCACTGCGGCGTGTCAGCTGCCATATTTCCATAGCCTATTGTAGTGTAGACACTGAAACTCCCAGTGTGATGCGTTTATTGAGCCACTTCTCATATCGTAGCAATCCGACGAGGCGGTGTCTGAAGCCGTGAAATGGACCAGCCCGCGACCCCGTTTTCCACACTAGTGGTCGGTTCAGGCACAAAACAAGATAGTCAGAAGTAGAAAATGCCACGTGTGGGCTCATTCCACGCCTCTTGACGCAGTCCGGTCGGAATGCGATGATAGTATATTCTTTACATAATATTAGGTTGTCCGGAAAGTTCTCAGCGTTTTGTGTTACTATTTTTTGTACATTCATTGCTGATTACAAACTCATTCTCCCTTGCTTCTCAGTAGTACATCGTTGACAGAATTTTTTTGTGCCAGATGGTATAATTGCCATTTCACCACTTGCTTGATATACCCCCTTTCCCAAGACTTTTTGAAGCATGTCAAAAGAGCAACTTCGGACGATATTTTTCTTCAACTACAAATTGGGTCAATCCGCAGTCGAGACAGCTCGACAAATTAACCAGGTGTGGGGGCCCAATAGTGTTGGAGAAAGCACCGTGCGACAATGGTTCGACAAATTTCGTTCTGGAGATTTCAGCCTTGAAGATGAACCTCGTAGCGGTCGACCAAGCAATACCTGACGAGGATTTGAAGGCGTTTGTGGAGGCTGACCCATCCCAAACAGTTCGAGAGATTGCAGAAAAGCTAGGCGTTGGCAAATCCACTGTTGCGGATGGTCTGAAACGCATTGGGAAGGTGAAAAAACTCGACAAGTGGGTGCCCCACAATTTGAGTGACCGGCAGAAATTGGCACGTCAGGTTTCTTCTTCACTGCTTTTGCGCAACAGAAACGACCCGTTTTTGGACCGAATTGTCACCTGTGATGAAAAGTGGATCATGTATGATAACAGGAGACGTTCCGGACAGTGGTTGGATGCCGACGAACCACCGAGGCAATTTCCAAAGCCGAATCCTCACGAAAAAAATTATGGTCACAGTGTGGTGGTCATCGGCTGGTGTGATCCACTATAACTTTTTGTCACCAGGCCAAACCATCACAGCAGAGTCCTACTGTGAAGAAATCGACGAAATGTACCGAAAATTGCGTCAGCTGCAGCCAGCACTTGTCAACAGAAAGGGTCCGATTCTTTTGCATGACAACGCCCGCCCACACGTTTCACAAATCACTATCCATAAATTGAACGAATTGGGGGTTGAAGTTCTACCTCACCCGCCATATTCTCCAGACCTTTCACCAACCGACTATCACCTTTTCAAACATTTTCAGAACTTCCTTGCTGGAAAATACTTCATCAATCAGGACCAGGCAAAAAAGCCGTGGATTCTCGACCACCCAGTTTTTTTCTTTGATGGGACTTATTGACTGGTTCACATTGGCAAAAAGTGTGCTGATTCGAACGGTGCTTATTTCGATCAAATCCGATGAGTATTAAGAAAGTTATGATCGTTTAAAGTGAAACACTCAAAACGCTGAGAACTTTCCGGACAACCTAATAAAAAAGACAGGGTAAGCCGGCATCAAGATTTTGAGCTTTTTTCCTCTCGTAGAAGGTTCGAAGACTAATTCAACATCTTCTGATACAATCTAGCCACTGATTCTCATAGCAATTGAACTCGAATGTTTCACAGTCAAATCTGAAGGTTTGTAATATCGCAGTCAGTCGGAGGCAGTGATAGAAGGGCGAGATAAGTCCGCCCCGTCTGCTTTGCTCTACCAATGGTGATCGCTCAGCGACCGATTTAGGGAGAAACCAACCAATGGTGAAAATGCCGCGAGTGGGGTCAGTCCATCCCTTTTGAAAGCGCCCCGACCGATTGCGACGCTAACAACTGTCCCTACAGAGAAAGGCAGCGGGTGCGGCGAAAATCTACCCTCGTGGACTTTTTAGCAGGTAGCACAGCAAATCAGTAAGGACGATACGCGTTCCAGAAATCCAACTCAGTCCAATGCCAAGCAGCAATGGTGTGGAGTGTTACCTCCCAGTCACGGAATTGCGGTACGAATTGACTTGGGAGACAGAGTCGAAGCGCAGCGCAGCTGCAATCTCAACATGGCAGCGGCTCTGCGCCTCGACTCTGTCTCTCAAGTCAACTCATATGGCGATGCCGCGATAGCGGAGTAGCGCCCAATCAAGAATATCTTTCTACAGTTAGCGGCGGACGACCGGGAACCTGACTTCTTAAACGCCCGCTGTTTATTCACAAATTCAAATCAGCATTCATATGTATTTTCTTTTCTGGGAACAAAAGAAACACATCCCCGGTTAGGCGATCGCGATTCTATTTTACTACTCACTTATACTCTAGTTCATAACTGGTGTACCCCAAAAGGAAAGCTTGCCGCCATCTTACATGCTCTCATCTATGCCTCCACTGATACACTTGAACCGTGCGGCTATATGTTAAGATCTGGGCGCTGTTTATCGACGGGGGGGGGGGCATTCTGCTTTTCATAGATTTGCCAACCCATCTAGGTACCCTTTTTTCGAGTTGACACGTTTTAGGATGGTGGCTAGACGATCTTGCTCCAGCTTCACAAGCGTTCACAAGTTTTACCAGAGTGAGATTTGTAAACCGGAACCAGGGAAGCAATTATAATACAAAATGCCCCCCGTCGATAAACAGCGCCGAAGACCTGCTGGAGGCGGAATTGGCTCTGTGATGGATCGGTGGTCTTATGGGCATAACATCAGTTGTTGCGGTCTTGGAAAGGCATCTTTGATTGGGAAAGCTGCCCTGACTCCGCTCCAATTTACGCATTTTCACTCCCCCCTATCGCCCGCAGAAATAAGACTGATGTACTAAATGAAACACTATAGCGATTATCTCATATCGCTTTGAGTGGTAGTTTTTAGGAATTAAGCAATTAATTTTTCTCACTCAAAAAAACAAGAAGCTAATGCATCACCCCAGCACTGCATTTGACGAAGTCTTTTTCACTCAGATTCGAAATTGATATTGAACATATGAGACTTTGTGCTACTAATTTCATTTTTCTCGGTGCTTTTGTGTCAGGAAAGTCACTGCCTATTATCTTCATCAAGGGCACAGCGATTGAAAGAAATCCACAAGAGCATCACGCGCTGATGCTCCATGATTATTACATCTGGTCGTTTTATTAGATTACACGAAGCAATAGTGTTTCCCAGAAACTGCAGAGCTTCCCTTATTATGGAGCGTATGTCCGCAAAAAAAGGAGGCATCGTTTACCAGTTACTGCGCAACTTGCTTCTCCCAGCAGTTCTGAAAAAAGCTCTCTAACCATATACTCTTCTGAGTCTTTGGTCGTGAGGGAGGGACTAAAGAAGGCAGAAGAGCCTCAGTTCCGCTCAGTGATAGACTGGGATCAAATGAACGCTTAAGTCCCATAAAGCTCATGCATGCCTTTTCTAGTCCCTTCGTTTGAAAGCAACCAACGCCCAGCTTCAGTGAAACTACATATGCCTGCCATCCATGAATTCAGCTGCCTCATTAGTCCCGTTGGGCGTTCTTTATAGTCCACAATTGCCATGGAGGTGGTGCAGGACATTCATTTCTTACTGAGAACTGAATTCTTTCAACACACTGACGACAATCCCACTATTCAAGAAAACGTCGTGTGGGACAATGACAGCTTTTTGCCTGCCCCCATTATCAGCCACCGGTGCTCATAATGGCCCTCGTGTACCGTTTTTTTTTTGCTTTTTGATACTCGCTCGAAAACATTACCAGATACCACCACAAGCCTTGACCCCACCGCTACAAATCAGCGCGACAGTACCTTTTCGAATTCGCATTTCCTTCTGCTTCTGGGGCTTTTTCGCCCTTTGCTATTTTACACATGTGCACTAACTTTAAAGGGTTTGCATCAAGAATTAAACAAGATCAACCACTGCGGAAAGCCCCGCTCATCTTGACGTGGACCCCCAATCGTTGTGAGTTGATGTCCTGAGTTATGGCATTACAGTCTCGCTCGTCGCACGGAATCAAAAAGGCAAGGTTGTGACGCCAAAATGGCGCCAAATCACATCGGCGCTAGAAGAAAGAATGATAATTCGTAATCAGCACGCCATCGTTAACAAGTTCATGCGGAATTAGGGTCAAACAGGTACTCCGCTTACTTGGCGCCCATAGACGCAAATAGCGCCGGCTCCAAAAACAAGTGTCATATTCGTGGTCAATTCTCTGAATAGTTCTCACGCTCACGAAAAACAACCCCGAGGTTATTGGCGAAGGAGGTCAGTTGAGAAAATTTGTCAATTTTTGACTTACATGAGTAATGACTTAGTCAGTAGCACCTTTTAGTCCATTAGAAACGAATAAGTTATAACTTCTCCCTGCCCTGAGTTGAAACGAATAAGTTATAACTTCTCCCTGCCCTGAGTTATCAAACAAATTCAAACGTCGACGTAATTTACTCCAATTTCAGTAAAGCCTTTGATAAGTTATCGCATAAGTTCTTGATAAAATCCTGGCCTTTCACCGTATTCACCCCTTGATGGTGAACTGGATTCAAAATTTTCTTCATAATATGGACATTCCAAGTTCGGCTTGGAGATCCTTTGTCATGTGCAAATAACTGACGGCTTAAGGTACTAAGAGCTCATAATTTATTTGAAGTTCTTCAGACTAAAGGTCCCCTCATTTGACGTTGCATAAGCTATTAATACGTATATGCGCGACAATATTAAAATACGGAACTACTGTTTCCAGTTCCCTATTCAGAACAGGATATTCAGACACTCGATTGTGTACAGCACAATTTCACTTGTGAATTATGCTTCGATGTTCGGGGCTAAATTACATTGAAATTCGAGGCGGGTTAGTAAGGAATAAGGAATATGGCTTACTAACTCCTTGGTGGAAAGGAGGAGATAGCCTTTCTAAAATAAGGAACCGTAAGAAACCTAGTGGTGTATTAGTGCGAACGACTGATTTGAGCTTTACTTGTGATTGTCATTATTTGGATTCAATTCACATGTCCGTCAACATGTCTACAGGGTGAACAAATAATTTAATAAATTCGGATCAGGGCTTGGACCAAACTAGTAATCGGAGAAGGCTTCAATTCCGAACACCTTACCTGAAAGCATATACCAGCGCATTGGTGAAGTCATTCATTGAGTGAGTAATTGTCCTGTTTGTTGAGTGCCAACTGAAATTAGTTCCTTGACCTATTAAGCACAGTAAGAGAAGCATAATACTAATGATTTAGTGGTTAACACAATCCTATGTGAGCAATCATATCAATCTAGTTTTGGGATGGTTTGAGGCGGCACTCCTGATGCAAACTGGTCCGAGTTGTGGGGCCAACTGATGGACAGTGTGCGCAGCAGTTAGATGCCCAGTAAACCACCCTGAAGGAGCTGAACAACTAAAGTTTGAGAGCTCATGTTTTAACTCTCACGGTTAAAATGCCATTGCGAAAGATTTGGTCATCCAGCAAAATGTCTCCTAGGGCTTCAGTCTTGCAACTATATCAGAGTCATCAACTGTGGTACGAGGGTTGCCTTTTATATTTCGGGATTGGGCAACCCTAGTGTTGCAATCTGGCAACTGACAGCTCTATCGTAAAGTTTGACATTTTTGAGGTTATACGTACTCAGAACGTTTACATATGAGCGCTATTTGTGTTGTGAATGAAAATGTGAATAAAATGAGAGGTCAAGGTTTTTCGACACTGAAGAAGCGGTTGATGCGTTCAGAATGCATGTTTTGGAGATACCTCAATCAGAGTGGCAAAAGTGCTTCGACAATTGGTTCAAACGCATGCAAAAGTGTATAGATCTTAATGGGGAATATTTTGAAAAACAATAAAGCGATTTTCAATGATTAATATTTATTTTTGTTCTCTAATCCCGAAATAAGGCAGCCTACTACGTACGAATCTACTGCAGAGGATTTTCCCTAATATCCTAGTAACTTCTTCTGTTAATCTTTCATTGAGCATGTTTATGTTCAACAGAGCGTATTCTTCAAGAAAGACCACACAGACCATTCCGCTGACAGGTGGGGACTGTAGGAAACTGTACACTGACCATGTCAGGCAGGGTGTCTGGGTGCTGCTGTTCTGCCATCTTTGACTTCTAACCTAATACTAAATCATGCTTGAAAATCAGCGGTATGGTAACGGTGTGAATATTGGACAGCGCATCCAATGTTCTTCATCATGCTATCGAAGGCCTTTCTTTGTTGAATTTCTATGATCTTATATGAAAACTGCGGAGAGATGGGTCCGTGTCTTATTGCGGCCGAACCGCTATTGTTTCGAACAGTCATGAAGCACTCTCCATCATATTGGCGTCAGGTATTGTGCACATGGAACTGCCCTTCTGACAACTGAATTGAATCCTAAGAAAATTTTTCTATCGGAAGGCACTGTCTTTTCTGCGTGCCGACGAATGAGTTTGAGAAGTACAAATCACGCGTATTAGGGCCGGATTTTTTTTTCTTGGATGGAATATGAACGCAGATATTTTGACTGTGGAGAGGTCAAGTCCCAGCTTCCTTGAGATAGTATGAAGGTATTCCTTATTTAGCTTGCTGGCAATTTTTCTCAGAAGCATTTTCATTACTTTACTTGACATCTCGAGCCACTTTGAATCCATTCTATGAAAACTGAACTGATTAGCTTCGTTCATGCGAGCAATCATCTGAGGCTCCGAGATACTCTAATCGCTTATATCTTGTTCACTGCTGATGATCATGCGTGTCAGTGAGACTGGATTTGCCGCCAGCCTGTTTTTTACCGGTTGTTGAAGCGGGCAAGGACTGATGCAAACGACTGTCTCGTCGTTCGGCGAAAGAAAATATAAAGGAACGGGATGGCGTCGTGCCAAACCCATCCCATTATGCCCCATCATCCGTAGCGAACATGACTGAAGTATTTTCGCGCGATGTACGAATCTCTGCATCGTAACAATCGCGCGCCGGTGATGAGACCCGACCATTACTCAGAAAAAAACCGCTTGGGAGTGCAACCCTAACCAGTGAAATTAGAAGAACCAGGCAAGCGTGCGATCCCCATTTGAGCCACTCATCGCAAAAAATCTGTGCAATAAAGTCTGTGCTTTTGTCTCATCCTGCGCAAGTCAGTGTTTTATGTCTGCCACCGATGCGAGGGTTTTGGAAGGATCAAAGGCTTGGTTGGTTGGGCGTGAGCCGAACGCGTATTTGACCACTGGGCCACGCAAGTGGTAAGAGGGCCACTTGCTGCTGCACCACTACTGCCCGACTTTCACGGAATACAGACAAGAAACTCACTTTTCATAGCATCGTTCAACCTTCTCAAGATAGATCCGCATTAAATCAAAGCAATCTTCTCCCGTTTGACAAAGCGATTGAATCCGACTGAGCGAGGCATTGCGAGATAAATCACATCTGTTGAAACAGTTAGATTGAGCAGAGAAAATTGAAGAAGACAAGTAGTAAAACAACTGAGTGAGACTGAATCACCCCAATAGGGTTTCACGCAGTCTATTGAAGTTCTCCCATATTTGATCTGGGACGCGATGTATTCCTTTTCACAAGCACAGGACAGACCAGCCCGGCTCGCGAAGCATGGTGGATGATCAGTCGACGAGACCTATCCAGCTCAATCTAGGTTAGCGTGGCCGTTCGCGCTCCAATTGAACGAAATCCTTAGCTTGATCTTTATAAGCCCAATTCTCTTGGTGAAAGGTTGCTAATTCTATTTTTCAACCCAAGCATTCCAACGATTCATGGATACGTATTTTTCATCACATGGTGGGTGCCTGTAACAGGCTATCCCTCCTCTAGAGCTTTTCCCTTGCGAGCTGCTAGGCCTGGCCGGATTATCTGCACGTCGCATTCGATTATTCTCAAATTCTAGCTAAAAAATCGACTTTAAGAGACATATGCCTTACATAACCGATATAATTCTCGCAAAATTGAAGTTTCACTCTTGAAAACCGTTAGTTTTGCAAAATTGGGAGGCATAGTACATTCACTAAAGGTGTGTATGAGAAAAGTTGAGTTGGCAAAATATAGTTAGCTATAACGAGCTTGTACAGGTTTAAGGCGGGGGGTGGGGGAGGAGGTAGCAAAGAAGAAACTTCTAACCTCACCGCGGACGAAAACGTCGAGAAACTAAAAGGGTTTCTGAGTGGTAAAAATCAGCGCTCAGTTATCGAATGATATCCAATATCTAACATTTGTTATCGGCATCTAAGGAAGAACGTCATGAGAGAAAAAAATGCCAACTATTGCAAAGACACAATATGCGATAAATAGTAAATATAAAAAAATGGTTGATTGCAAAACACACTGAAGGAAAGAGAGGCATCTTTATAGTGATGGCTCGCACTATACAGATGCCTCTCTTTCCTGCTAACCATAAGCGTGGTCGTTCGCGGTTCCAATCAAACTAATTCCTTTGCTTGGTCTTTATGAGCCCGATTTCCTCGGTGAAAGGTTGTTAGTTCTATTTTTCAACCCGAGGTTTTGTGGATACCGTATTTTTTATCACTTGCTGCATGTCTCTGACGGGCTATCCCTCCTCTAGAGCTTTCTCCCTCTTTAGAGCTGCTAGGCCTGGTCGGATTATCTGCACGATGTTTTCTAGAATCGGGCATCATACAAGGAAAGTATACGGATCAAATTAATCGTGAGCTGGACCAGTGGTTGCGTAGAATGGTGTTCTAGAAGAGTGTGGGAGAATGCATGCCAACGTCTAACCAAGGAAGAATGAAAAAATGTTGTGGTTGAGGAGTGCCGAAAACTTTCACCCCGCACACGAAAAGCAGATGGGTAAAGGTTACCATACCCACAAACCCGCGAAACCGACATTTCTTCTACAGGCGTGGGCCACGCTGCAACCAAAAATGTACACAGATGCCAGGACAGTGCGCGTTTGGGTGCTTCGTTTTCTTGCAGAAGCGCAGACCCAAAAACCACTTTGATGCTTGTAGAAACATTGTTCTCCGCCAAGATATCATCTATGATTGCGAAAAGAGACCCTGGCCATAGATGAATTATGGGTGGTCTTGTACTCTGAGACGCAAGAGTCGAGTATGAATAAATAGCGATGAGAAGCCGCCTAATTAGGTCACAGGTGTTATGTAGGCAAGTGGATGACTATCGTGGCAATATAACTCTAGGTTGTGGCCTTTCAGCAGCTCTTTCCGAAAAAACAAAATCACCACTGCAGATGGGTAGTGCCTGTTTGTCGACGACCAGGTCGACAAATGGATTGTAGCTTACAACCACAGGAAGGCCGTTATTTCCCATCCCCAATCAAGCCCCAAGTGATGTCATCATTCAGCAAATACTCCAGCGAAAGGGAAACTGAGATGTGGATTCAGCCGGTCGTACTCACCTGACCTGCAGCCGAGCGACTTCAGCTGTTTTGGTGAACCGAACGCAGTACGCAGCAGCTCAGTCACGAACGCTTTGACAGCACATCGATTGCAAAAAGTGGTTCTAACAGCACCATATTGGCACCTACTTTCGTTGAAAAAAGATGCTACTCGGTTTCCGGATGCTCCCAGCGCTTTGAGCGAGCCATCGACGACGATGTAGCCTAACTGACTTAAGACCAATGCACCATTTTTTTAAATTACTTTTATAAACTACTGAATTGAAATTACTTCTGCATTTGTTTCATTATCGCTTTATTTGAATAGAATACTTGTCCCTAATGACGACCGATGATGACAATACATTATGCTACGATGGTAATATGATAATGCTTCGCAAGGATAACAAAGGTCCTCCAAGTAATTAATGGATTCTTATGCCCACCAAAGAGCGTGGGTACGGTGAACTTTCAATTTTTACTATGCGGCGATTAACATAAGTAACCTATATCACTAAGGAAACTGTGTTCTCTATCGTGCT